>RXPK01002140.1:0-109679 GCA_004143645.1 Protaetia brevitarsis
AAATTCTCACACAATAAATGTTACAAAGTTTAAAAATTTTAAGGTTACCATGTACACTTCTCACAGGAAAAATCGGGACACCAGTAATCCTGAATTTTAAAATTTCTTGGGTGTAAACGCAGCTTTCAGAGGATATATGCACTTATCAAAGCCATAAATCACTTTTTTGTGTGTATTATTGCGATCAAAGGTAAAGACTAAAAATTTAAACAGAAATATAAATATATATAGAAAAAAAGGTTTATACATTAAATAAACACATTGGAATTTCGGTGGCGGTGTTTCCTTAGAAATACCGAATACGGAAATATTAATGCAAAACAAATACATAACAACTAAAAGGCCTCTTGAGTAGACGGCACCATTTAGAAATACACATATATGTATTTAACTTGTTTGATATTATGTAGAGATAATTCTTTTTTTAAGAAAACATATGGCGATGGGAATTTAAAATTATATAATTATATGCTTAGTTTGATTTATGCCCGCAAGTAATACTTTAGCAATAGACAATATGTCAATCAGCCTCCTGAGCTTTTGAACAATGTGATTTTCACATTGATTAATTACACTATTATTGATGTATTCATTATTGTAAGTATCCTTAAATATTGTATTACTATAAAATATTTTTCTATGTATTAAAAAATTACCAAAAACAGTTTAAGATTATTTACAAAATTATTAAAGCAATTAATTTCACAAAGAAATTATTTAATTCATTAACCCTCCGTTTATTGTATTTTCAAGAAATATATCTTAACTATCGCCTGTGTAATCTGACGTCGTTGATCTATTTTCTTGAAAGCTGTGATAAGTGAATACGTCCTCCGAAAGTTGCATTTACAAACAAGAAATTTTAAAATTCTGAATTGCTGGTGTCCCGATTTTTCCTGTGAGAAGTGTGCATTCATCCACCCAATCTCTTCTTCAGTCTTGTGGCGAGATATTTAGTAATTTTATAGTTTATATTGTAGGTCCATATTTCTGAAAAAAAGATCAAATGTATATAATTATTCATATAATTATATTATTTTTGATTATATTATTATTATGTTATAAAATTAGTTTTTGCATATTAGAAAACCAATATATATTTATCAAAAATATTTAATAATTTCATACAAACATAATTTATTTTAAGACTGAATTCCTAACGCAGGACACCGATGTCAAATTAGAGTTACCGCATTAGATCGTGAACAACCCAGCCCTTAAAGTAAATCAATATAAAATAAGAATGTATTGTGCAACGTTCACGAATTTGATATGATGCACACCTAAAGTCGCACCTCGCACTATGCCTATACGGAAAAAAATCAAACTGAAGGATGTACAATATTAACGTGTGTAATCTCGAACCGGAATTAAGAGCGCGAGGTATCAAGGTAATGTGCTGTAAGAACAGTTTAGTTCAATTGCTATAAAGTTCAATGTCTTAGGAAGACGTCCAAATAAAAGTATGTTAAACATGAGCAAGGATCCACTATTCATTAATGGCATCTCGCACCCTTTAACGTTGTGCATATTATTTCTCCTATACAGTGTGTCCGCATTACGACGCTCACCATTGGTATCTTGGTTATTAGAAGACATAGATTTATAGATTTAAATGGAAAATGTTTTGCAGAATTCAATAATCCCAAGGAATATCGTTTCAAATTTACCCTAACTTTTTTTTAAATTTTAAGATATTTTGAAAAAAAACCAAAATTTGTCTATTTCTTTTTTTCTTTGGAAACAGCTAAAAATTTAATACTGTTCTAAGACGGCTAAAAAAATGTTATGATGACTGAAAATCAGTATTTAAGGGAAAGTTGTCCCGATTGACAAAACTGTGAGCAAGGATTTCCAGAATATACACGAAAGGCAAAGGTAAAATACTACATTTCTGAAAGAATGGCCTACAGGATTCAGTGGCAGGATTCATACCTGCGATACTGCGAACTATTTTGTGCGATAAAAACGTCATGCGCGTGAGTAGATGAGCCCCAAAATATAATCCCATAAGTTATTCTGGAGAACACTTGTCCATAATAAAAGTTAGTAAAATATCTCTTCCAACAGCACATTTAAGGTTCCTAATTAGAAAACACGAGGAGTTTAGAATTTTTATAAGCTTACAGCAATGCGAATACCAGCCAAGCGACTCGTCCAACTGAACCCCTAGCAAATTAATAGAGCTTTGACTTTTCAGCACCTCACCGTTCAAACGAATATCCACATTATAAGCAGCTCTGGACTGGGGGTACGAAAAAAGCAAGAAGAATGTCTTTGAAGTATTAATACGTAGTCCATTACAACTAAACCATTGATCGAGCACCATCAACAGGATGTTTGCACGGTCACGGACCTGCGCCGGATCAATTCCAGAAACTACAGCAATAGTATCGTCCGCGTATAAAAACAAAGAGAAGTAAATAATTCGACTATGTCATTAATAAAAAGAGGAATAGTACCAGATCCAGAACCGATCCCTGCGGAACACCAAGGTATGTTGGCAAAGTAGAGGAATAGAAGTGTTTGATAGCTTTTCTCGACTTAAAAGATACCCTCACACACTGAACACGATCAGACAAATATGGCCGAAACCAATCGAGAATCACACCCCTCACACCATAACAATAAAACTTGTCTATGAGAACTTGGTTATGTCGAATGTCCGCGTCAAATCACAGAAGAGACTAGCAGGACATTGACAATAATCCAAACAATCTACGATTTGATTTATACATGAATAAACGGCCTAATTGTCGAGTGATTCCGCCTGAAGCCATGCTGCCTATCTGAATTTATGTTACTTCTATTGAAATAACTCAGCAATCTATCAAGCATGACATACTCAAATATTTGAGAAAAACATGAGCTAAGAGCTATTGGTCGATATTTCGTACTACTCAATTGCTATATTTTGTTATATTTACTGCATTTGATAATGCAACCTTACGGACAGTAAACACCATTCAACGCTGGGTCACACTGAGAGAGGTTACCAGAGAGGTTACGACAGCGGAACTACACAACATTTTATGCTAATGTATTCGATCGTTCCACCAGTTTTCAAAATTTTTAAATTGTCGACTTCTTCATTTTTTAATTAAAAAACTTTTTTCATGCACCTGAAGAAGCCGAATAAACCGAAACCGGTAGTGCGGAAAAGGTGTTATTATCAAATGCGGTAAATAAAATAAAATATAGCAATTCGGAAGTGCTTTTTCTACACCTTTTTTTCCAAACTGACTAATCAATTATGGACATAAAATTACCATTGAAAATCACTCATGTTTTCGATCTTTCCATCCACTTCTCAACAATATGTAGTTAAAATGGTTTTGCTTTTCTCGCTGATTGCAGGAGCAGATGTTACTTTTACCCGTCATGAATTATCTCATAGGAGTGTCTTTTGTTATATTCGTTTTTCCCTTCCTGTAAAAAAAGTTTACATAAATAAAGATCTGGAAAATTACTAATAACAGGGTAAAAGTATACCCATACACAATATACTTTTTTCTATTACCCCTGCTTAGTTTTAACAGATAGTAAAGTAAAATTAGGAACCCTTCTCAACATTTGTTTGAAAGCAAATAACAGTTAATGTTCAGACTAGAAATAACTGCTATACAACTATTTTATATATCTAATTACCCTACGGAATACATATTCGACTCAACTTGTTCGGCAACACCAAAGTATACTTCCCTGTTATATACACTTTCTTATTTAGTGTATGTTTCAAAACAAGATTAGATTATAACGCTTCATTTACACTTCGCAAAAATTTGGTAATTGTAATATCTATTATATTGATTTATATACTCCATAACATTTATATAAGGTCACTGCTCATTCGTATGATTATCGAACAAAGCCTCTTAATATAATATAGTACAAGTTTGCCAAAACCTTAAATGTAAGTATGCCAAAGATTATAGATTAAACTGCAACAAGAGTTTCTTCGTGATGGTTTCGAGCTATACCATATGTTCGTATGTATGTATGTAAGTGAGTAGTAATATAGGCACTGCTTAAAATATACGAAATTTTGCTAGAGGTTTTCGGTGTTAATGTTCTGTCAATAAAAGCGAAAAATATTTGAAGACATATAATTTTACGAGCACAAGGACAAAATTTGAACGTCACTACCTTTTTTAATTGTAACGTTTCATATTTAACCATGTATTTACAGATTACCTTTTTAGGAAAGCCTACTTGTATCCGACTATATTTTACGTTCTAAAACTAATAACTTTATAACTTTATCAGTGATGTTTTGATTTATTTAATAAGTATTTGACACAATTGCATATCAATATGTGCATGTATATATGTACCCACAAAGCCGTTTAGATTTTCATATAGTGCATCACAGTTCTACAGTTAAGAAAATGTTGTATATTTAGAACAGAAAATATCTGACGCAAATCGCAATACTGTAACTTTTAATTGTAATTTTTTCCGTTAGTTCAAACCCTTTCTTAGTTCTTAGGTATTCAGTTTGAAACCGAATCTTTGAACTTCTTATGATCAACGTTTTGCTGTCATTTGTATGGTATACTTTCGGGAACAATAGCAGTTGCAAAACTACCGACTTAGTTTCTTTTCATCGCGTTTCTCGTTGTGTAAAACCAACGCTAAAAACCGATGACCCATGCGTTGATCGGACTATTTATGCGAGGTGATGGAACGAGCTTCTTTATTACACTGGCTGATATTTTTTTTCTGTTTGAATAACTTATAAAATAGGGTGTAAAGTTCTTACAGCCTTTAACTGAAATCATATCCAAACATCAAATCTTTCCACCACGTCTAGTTTTAGAGTTATAATCATGCTGCGCTAGTAAATCAGTAATGACTGTATTTACAATTTCCGTTCAACAAAAGCTATAAAAAGAATAGATAAGTACAAAAATGTTGACATAACAAATATTAGAATGTTTAATTAGTATCAAGAATACAAGAAAACTTAACTGTACACAAAGAAAAAATGCTGATATGTTAAAATTTTGCATAAATGGGGTTATTTCTTCCTTTTATATTGGCTGTTGTGTTCTCTACTGAGAAACCAGCAAAAATCTTCTATCATGACAGGATTCCATCTACCCTGATATATTTTCTCTATTTCTGGAGTGTCTTAATGGAATCTTTCCCACAATTCATCATTCATTTTTCCTAAATTATCAAAAAAGGAATCCAAATGTGAATAAAAAAAATGAATTTTCGACATTCGGTACCCCAAATTTTTATAGCTTTCTAGCAAATTAATCACGATGTCTTGGTAGTTTCCACTCTTTTGATTTTTCAAAATTTTTATGTTTGAACAGCTTCATAACTGGTATACCAACAAATATTCCTTCGCAAACTTTTGCATCAGATAGCCTGGAAACTTATAGTTACCTTAAGTATTTAAAACTGTTGCCTTCTTTTTCTAGTACTTTCACAAACTTTTTAATCAATCCTAATTTAATGCGTAGAGGAGATTAGAATTATAACCACCAAATTAGAATCCACTAACGGCTCAAATTTTACAGGAGCAAGATCCATGGCTGTCATTCTTTTATTTGGTGAACCGTCCTTCCAGTCTAAGTAATAAGGAATAACCTTAAGATGACCACAGATTTGCCAGCGGTAATTTAAATATTGAATGAATTTTAATATAGTTCACATACTGTCATACGCTTCTGTTGTGTTTACAGAATGAGCCAATGGAATAATGTTAAGCATATGTAGGGCTACACTAGATTTGTCAAACCTTCTAAATTTAAGATGAGCCAAATGCTCCTTGTAACGCGTTTTAATTGATCTTTTAGTTTGCCCAATATATACATGATCACAATGTTTACAAGATATTTTATAAATATCTGATTTGTCCAAATTATCTACTTGATCTTTAGGGTCACCTAAAATATTTTTAAGACTATTATTGTCAAGATTGAATTTAGAGAAAATTTTTTGTAGACCTTTCGTGTAACTTGGATAAAATGGTAATTTAACATATTTCTTATTCTTCTTGTCACTAATTTCTAAAGTACTCGCATTTTTAATTCTTATTTTGTTTTTATGTTTTCTAATGGTGTTATATACAACGTCTTCTGAGAACCCAACATAAACATATTTTAATGAATTCAGATGTAGGACCATTAAATTCTTGTCTTTACGATTTATTAAGTAGTAAATTAGGCGGAGTTAGGATTAGTGACTAGTTAAGCATGACGGCAGTCAGCCATGACCGTGATCATTGTACCATGACCTTTTTTAGGTATAAATTAGGGTAGTTTATTGTAGTTATTTAGTTCAGTGTTTCTGCTGATGATGATAGCTTTGCTATCGAAACGTACGTCCAGTTTAGTGCAGTTTGTGGTGAGGGGTTTAGGAGAAATTTACAGTATTACCAGTACCACAGTTTGGAGGATTTTTGTTATATATATCGTAGGTGACGATGCCTTCACTGTCATTCGTGGTAGATATTAGGTAGTGCGTGCGCAATGCATGTAGTCACTTGAGAATAAGTCTCGTTTCACTCTATCGTCGGTTCACACTGCATATTCACGCGTGAAGGCAATATGAGAAATTTGCTTCATGCGCAACGCTTCATTCACTCACGTAAAGAATGAAATATACTGCTTGAAGCCCTGCTATGATGCGAAGGATCTGCGGTGAATGACAGCGAAAGCTTCGTTCGCAACGCTACAATGGAATTGATGCCAAGCTACCATTAAAAAGTAAAACGGCTTTGAGACTTGTTTTCAAGGAATTGATACACAATTGCCTTTCTACAGGGTTATATTCAATACTCATTTTATACAAAAGTCCCTTTACATCAGTACAGTAACAGAAATTTCTTTCAACTTTGTAAATAGAAGTAGATTTTCGTGATGATTCCTCAATGCACAGATACAGATTCTTGTATTGGAATGTAAAAGATTCCATTCTTTTAATCGAGATCCCAAAATTTGTGATTTTCTTTGATTAAGCACAAATTCCGTACCAAAGGTTCGTTAGAAGAGGCATACGTCAGATCACTTGAAAATGACACATTCAAAGCATCATATGTATCTTCCTCGTCGGTGAGATTTGTAAAGAAATTTGAATACATTGGAGTTGGAAGCTCACACTCAGTTCTTTTGAACGCTTTGCTTACAGATAGATTGTCTGGATACGTTACTTTGTTTTTGTTTAATTTTTTTAAATCTTTCAATATTTACAAGATAGAAATAACAGTTCGAGGCGTGATTCGTTGGTTCACCCCAAATCTACGGCCTGTTTGACAAAACTTCAGAATAATTCTCATTTTTGTTCCACTGAGTTAATTTGACATAAAACGAAATACAGCATATATGTAGTACCCGTGATTTGTCTTGATTTCTAATTTTGAAGCCAAAATATTGTTCATAACATATTTGAATTCACTTAAAGGCTTAATATGACCGCCGTGACCGGATAACCGTCGTGGCCAATTAGCCGTCTTGACCGATTATCCGCTTTGGTCGGATAGTCGCCGTAATCGATTAAAAGGAAGTTTTATTTATTGTATATAAGTATTTTACTAGTTTTTATAATGTTTTTACGTATATACGTTTGCTACAATTTTCAAAAATAATATTGTTACATTAATTGAGACGTTAGCTTAATGTTTTATTTTTAAAGTTTCCTATAACTTGCTTCATCCTTGAACATATTTTAAGAGCTTAAATCTGTACACAATAGTATTTTTTAATTTTGAGCATATCAATAATTTTGGACTTTATAAATTTACATTAAATTACGCTTCCCGTACCAGTTTATGTAAGGCCTTATAGGTACACTTGCATTTACGTATAAAAAGTGATACATGGCAATACAAAAGGCCATATCAGAGGTATACGAAAAAACACAAGAGCTAAACATACGCCAGTTAACAGATCTCGATAATATATTTACTCTCCACAAAATAGAAAACAATGCAATTAAATACAATAAATTAGTGACAAACACAGATATACACAATTACAAAACCAAAAGAATATCACATATAAGAACCCAAAAATACGCACATCAAACATACGCACAATTTCTGATAACATCGCCAATAAATATTTACAATAAAATCCAAAAAAAAATAAGAAAATACCCATATAAACCTTTTAAAATAAAAATGAAACAGTTACTAAGACAAAAAAACCTTCTAATAAATAATCACAAATAATGTGACATAAGTTGACAAAATAAAATCAAACAAGACGCCCTCAATGCCAATAGCCTGAGACATAGTATGTATAGTATATCGTATTTTTTATTATGTTTTAATTATGTAAGTATTTTACTAAAATTACCGAATTAGTTTTGTGGTATTAGCAGATTATGGATGTAGGGATGTATGGATTGTTGGTTGGGAAGGGTGGCTAGCCACGCACACTTAGGCCACTCTAACCGGGCCCATTGTGCTACCTTCTCTAGGCGGAGTCACTCACCCGCAGCCTACTCGAGCCAACCCAAGTGAAGAATGAACTCGAGCAGTGTAGCATGTGAAGCGCCGCCAAAGCTGGCCATACTGGGCCAGAACTCCCGCAGGATGGAACCTCTAAGTTGGGCAAACGCCGGATAGTCACATAAGATGTGCTCCGATGTCTCGTCCGTTAGGTAACATGCACGACAGAGTGGGCTGCTAGCCAGTCCGATGCGGTGCATGTGTTTATTGAGTTTGCAGTGGCCAGTCAATAGCCCTACAACTTGACGTAGTTTACTGCGAGAATCCTGCAAACAGTATCTTGCTGTCCTAGACGACAGCCTGGGTATGGCTTTGCGTACCTGACAACAGGTGGTTATGGATGCCATCTCTCCTCGTGTAGAGTAGTGTCCACTGTTTAATTAGGGTTTGAGTTGTAGCCGAAAAATGGCAAGAACAGCCTCCAAGTCCCATGTAAGGAGAACACGAACCCCGTTCGCCAAACCTATGGGAAGCCTCGTTTCCAGATTACCTTTATGACCTTTAACCATCTGAGTATCAAGTCAAGATCATAGCAATCGTTTCCAAGGCATTGTGGACTGAGGTACTAGGCTTGAAGCGATCTTATGACTGCTAAGGGCTTAAAGGCAGCTTGGCTGTCACTGTAAAGGAAAATACAGTCGTCCCTAATGCCCTTGGCTAAAATTTCTTCGGCACATGCAAGAATCGCCAAACTCCGCTTGGAAAACCGTAGGACACTAACTAGTGCCAAGTCTAAGTTGAGCTTGAGGTCTGAGAGAGAAAACTCCCGCCTGTCCTGTTTCTGTCTTTGATCGTTGTATAGACGCGAATCGAAGGCAGGATGCGACGCAGGGGTCTACAGAACGCTGAGTGTCTGCGAAAGCAAACATGGGAGGCACCAGTCCTTCAAGGCACCAGGGAGCCTTTAGCAACGCCGTCATGGATGATGCGCACGTGACCGCGACTCCCCCACTCCGGCGATCAGAAGACCCGGGACCGCAACCTTATAGCCACTCTAAAAGCCGCCCGTCGCCTCCACAACAATCCAGGGAGAGAAACATAGGAGGGCTTCCATTGCCGCCGTCGGCGTAGTGCCGCATTGCCCCATGTAATGCTAAGACATGCTATGCGCTGCACATGCATCAGGTATTCCTGGCTACCACTCGTCTCACCCTTGGCACCAGACAGAGGGCACACTAAGTCAGCATGACCTAATTAAGGCAGTGTACAGCACAGAATAATTTTCGGAAAAGCCCCAAGTCCTACATAGCACAGCGACGAAACTGCCAAAAGCCTTACATGCTTTCTCAGGCTTTTGTTTTGACATGTTAATCCAGCTCAGTTTTTGTCAAAGTGACACCAGATACTAGACTTCATTCGAGAAACCAGGACAGTACCAAACAGTTATGGTGGGCGAAGTTTTTCCACCTTTGCTTGTGTAATAAAGAGTACCATCTCTGATTATCGAGTTACAGAGAGCAACGTTCTCTACACAGTTTTCGAAGACCCTTAGGCAGTCTAACATCAAATCGCAAAGCACCCTCTCAAAGCGTCCATCAATGAGGATCGTAATAATCCGCATATGCAATTGTCTAGAGCCAGATGTGTTCACCCATGAACGAGGTCATCTACCACAAGATTCACAAAAGTGTGACAAGACCTCCTGGCACAACCCCGATTACGCACCCCTCGCACTGAAATCTCCCACATTTACTTCATTGCCCTTTGCTCAACATACAGGCACCATCTACAAGGGATTTTAGTTTTTGTATTAGCGAGTATGTTTAATAAAAACACAAAAACAATATGTAGTAAAAATACCTACAATTGTATACAATTTCCTACACTTTCTTCTTTGTGTAGAAACATTAATCATATCAGTTTCGTATACTTCTATAAGCGTATTACAAAGCATGTACTTCTACTAATGGTGCAAGACATTTCATTTTGTAATATGCTAGATAATTCCACATTCTTAATTAGGAGCAGCCGTTAAGTCAAATTAATTAAATATCAGAAATTAAAGGTATTCCGTTATAAAAGCATTAATATTTAGCCATGATAATATATACGCGGGTTAGTGAAGTACAGCGAAATGAACTTCATTATGCAAATTCACCAGCCACGGTAAAACTACAAAGCTGACTTACTCCTATTGTTTACACTTATTACAATACCTGTCAACATTACCGCGGCCGACTATGATATAAATACGCTAATTAATTGGCTTGAATTAACGCCGCCGAGATCATTATAAAAATCTGCAAGTACTTAAAGAGCGTAAACAGACAAAGTAAGTAACATGAAAAATGAAAATTTCATAGAATATGTAACTTGTGATGTCCGAAAACGGATTAATTAAAACGAAGTGGGTTTGTTTATATTTCAAACAGTCTGATAGAAAAAGGGAAACTAACGTCTTCTATATAAAACAGAAAATTAGCATAATTAATTACTTTGTTTTTTATTCTTGTTTTTCTTGCGAGTAATGTTATAATAAATAAAAAATCTTAAGATTAGCGGTCTAATTCTTTAATTTATTTTTTCCAGAGAAGAGAGAAAAGTGTCTACTTTCCTCGTCATTTGAGGGGAAGTTGTACTTTACTTCTAGGGGGAAGTAGTGACATTGAATGATAAACTGTACATATAATATGTGACATAGTATTGACCAGTCGAGCATTCAATGAGAATGCTAAATTATTATATAATTCAATTAAAATTATAAACACTTTAAAAAGATCATTTACACCACTCAAAAATATTAGCAGATTAACCTACTATTAATTCAGCAAAGGTCTTTATTATTTTGAACATTGATTAAATTGACTGCTGAAAAAAAATAGTACTTCAACCACGTAAGGAATCTATCAGGACTGGGGCAAATGCAAACCGGCCTTCGCTCGGTTATAATATTTGTACGGCTGCAATAGAGCATTTCCTTGTTTAAACTAGTATGTTAATAGTGTATTTAATGGATTATATGCATTTTCATAGTCTTCTTCAAATAGCAAAATTGTATATACTTTAATCAAACATCTTCAAGAAAAAATAACAAATACGATATAATTTCAAATTGCTGGTTACCTCAACACAACGAAACCCAAGCAGTACAATAGATTGGCGTAGTTATCAGACAAACCAAAGCGATCGAAGGGGATGATTTAATAATATAATTTTGTCGTAAAACCAATATTACTTATCTGTAACTGTACTAACTTTGTGAGAAATAAATATAGCCAAACATTTGTCTTGCTTTCGAGGTAATTATTTTGGACAAACAAATGTTTAGGGACGTATTTTGATATCTTCTTGAAGTAACCAACAAGGCCAAAAAAGCCCTGATGGGGTGCAGAAATAAAGAACCAATCTGGCCACCGCGAAAATTAACCTCTCGAAAGTGCAAAGATTAGCATACCTATACATAGCTAGGGCTATGAGAACCTGCCCAAATGAGCAGCTATTGTGATACAAGGCGTGGCAAAAACAACCAAACTCAGAATGATCAAGGAAGGAACGGTTAGGCATAGTCCTCAATCTTCTGACAGTGATCAAACGTGGAACATGCCCCGAGATAACATGTAAAAGAAATTCAGCTTTGCGAAAGAATTCACCACAAAGCTTAGTATCAAAAGCGTCTGGGATCATAACACCATCTTGAAATTGAATAGAAATGCCATCATACACTGATGACTTTAAAACGGCAGAGGGTACTAGAATAGGAATACACGGGCCTAGAATCAAGTGCTTTGAAACCTTTGGGAAATACCGGTGTATCTTTCAGACGGAAATACACGCTATCGAAAGATGTGTCCAGTTCAATATTGACAGATATTCGGAAACAGGAGAATGGAAATACCTAAAGAAAGCAAAGGAGCTAAGCGAAAGAAATAAAGTAACCCACTTGTGGGTTTTCGGGTCACACAGGAATGGAAAGAAACAAAATAACGGATAATCTTGCAAAGAAAGTGACTGGAATACCTTTTATAGGGCCTAAACCATTTGGTAGATAAATAGCAGTACAGTGCTGAGGAAATTGAAAAGCGAAATGGAGCAGAGAAAATCCAACTATTCGGAGAATCTTCAGGGAATTAGGCAACGTAAAACCCTTCTAGGAACCTATAACCAGAAGAGGATTACAGAATGCACCAACCTGACTAAAGAACAATATTCGCATATTAACAGGAATACTTTCAGGCCATTTTAAACTGAGAGGACATCTGAGTAAGTTTGGTTTCACAAGGGAATCTAAATGTAGATTTTGTGAGGAACAGGATGAAACACCCATCCATCTCCTCCCAAATTGCGTAGCACTGTGCAACTCACGTGCGTTGCCAACCTGAAGCAAGTGAAATACATTTTCTGAAAGGAATAGGATTAGAAGGCCAGCTGTAAAACAGCAAGAATAGGGGACACGATAGATCTCTTAGGTCGCAGTGTAATATCACCCACCATTCATACATATATTTGATGCCTTCTAAGACAATCTTAAGTTACTACACTTAATACATCTATACTTTCTTGTATTTTTTTTTTATTTCCATTACGGTAAATATTTTTTTTCGCAGTTCTGTGTTCTACTTTCTGTGATACTCAGCATATAAAAATTGTAATATGGGCTGTATTCACAGAATGCTATATTCTTTTACATTTATCGTGAAGATCCTTAAATAGAAATAAACGAACGAACTATTTTAGATACATTTGCATGTTTTTTTTTTCATTATATATTTTAAATCGTAACGGGCTTTGCATTCTTGCGCACTAAGCCACAACTACAACTGGTTTCTATCACATTTCCGAAATTATTTTGTTTTAAGCGAATTATCCTTCACTATCTCTTTTTTTAACCCATAGATCCCTAAATCTATCCAACTTCTGGTTATTCTCGTTACTAATTATAAGTGCGTATTCTGATGTTGACATTGAATAAACATGTTAAACGTGAAAATTATTTCATAATCTCTTTAAAAGCAAGGTATCTTACTATTAAATATGATTAATCCATGTATAAACATATATGTGCATGGAAAATGAATAGTTAGAGTTTCTATATATGCAAATCCATAAGTATCTCACGAGTCGCCGCTGGCATTCGAGAATCCCGGTGAGAGTGGTAAACATCATCATAATCATCATTAAGAATGATCACCTGACCCAGATCTTCGCTTAATCGTCTGCACTGAGAACTTGCAAATCTAGATATTAGTTCAGAATAATCATAGTTCGTTAGGTCGCCGTTACATAACCGAACGCGATACCGCGCATCTTACAGTTATGCGTAATAAGAAAAGTATGAGAAACCTTATACTACGTACTATACATACATACATACAAGAACATTGTGTAAAACGCATAATTATTTATATTTGGGATTCGTTACGACCATTGCTTTTTCATTTATGTACGAATGTTAAACAATATTTTCTAGACCAATGTAATTAATTAATGCTTCTGAAAGCTTTACCTACGTATACATATAGACAAAGGTGTTCACCAAAGACTTTGATTATAGCTTTATTTTTTTTATTTTCAAAAAAAACTTTAGGCCTAAAAATACTTTTGCCGACACAAGCGCCTAAAAGTAAATGAACATAATATACTGGATTGTTTTATTTCTGTTAGACATACAATTTCCCTATGTGTAACATTAAAATAACAAATGTTATTGCATTTGTAACTGGGGATTAGGCAACTAGATATACCACATATCAGTTATTGTGTACGATATGACGTATTTTGAAATTTTAGTATTACTATAATATTTTTTATTATTCATTTATTTATTATTTAGGTACTTCAAAGCCGTAATAAAAGTTATTAGTTGAATAACTAAAATAATTGAAGATACGAGTGGATGAAGGTGCTATGTCGCATTTTAAAAACTGTCTTTTTTGCATGAATGAACGTGTTTTATATCCATCTTTCACATAGCACCATCAAAAATTCCAGAAATTCAAGAACACTCGAGTCTTGTCAATGTATCAAAAGGTTATGTTACACTACTTTTGAAAAAAATTACATAAAAAAACTTAATTTCTGAAAAAGTTTGATTTTGTCACATAACACCTTCATCCACTCGTGTCTTCAATTGTCTTTCCAGCAACTGAGAAAAATTATGCAGGTATTAAATCAGTTTATTCTCTGTTTTAGCACAGTGACTATCACTAGCAAAAGCCCTTTTTAGAAGTTAGGGTGGACATTCGAGCAGCTTGGTGTTCTCTATAAAGCCCAATATCTTGCCCAGTGGAAACTTGAGAACCATCGAGGATTCCAATAGATCCTTCCCAAAATGTTTTTGCCTGAGTACTTTCAATTCCTCACATGTGCAGATTACATGTAAACTTGTTTGCTCCTGTGGTTAGCATTTTCTGCATCACGGTTCGCTTACTCGACTTGTGTTGTATAGATGCTTTTTCAGGGTACAGTGTCCAGTTACCAACCCAATAATGATTTTAACTTCTTTCTTGCTGCGTCTGAGTAGGTTATCAGAGATTTTTGCATCCCCATCTCCTATTAGCGCTTTAAGTATGGAGTTGATCTTCAATCGACCTCCATTTTTTTGCACTTTGTTTATCTAACCAGGTCCAAATCTCCCTTTAAGCAGAGTCCTTGGTAATTCCACATACCAGCTCTGGACTTAATGACTGCCTCTTAGAGCCCTCCTTGGCTAGTTCGTCGGCTATTAAATTACTTTATTGCCCAGTGTATTGAGAGATAGTTTGCAGTCTCTAACTAGTTTGGCCTAGTTACAGGGTTCGGACTGTCTTGATAGCAGAATGGCTGTCATTATTCTTATTTTCCTCTTCATGTAGCCCCCCTTTGCAATTATTTCTGCACAGGCTGCAAGGGCAAACACCTCTGCCTGGAAGACCGTTGCCTGCTTCCCCAGGCTTATGGATATCCTTTGACCAGGGCTCGGTCCACAAATACCGACTCGTGTACCCTGGCTAAAATTGAACCAGTCATCAAAAGCAGTGATATCACTACGTGCCTGGTCTCGGTTGGATATGGAGATTCTCACCTTTTCAGAAAAGGTAATCTCGGGTGCCATACCCGTACCCGTAATATCAGTGTGCTCTCCAACCCTAGTGTTGGGATGCCACTAGTTATTGGTTGTCAGTCTAAGGATCGCATTCATAGCCGCCGCTTTCACATAAAGCTCCAGCGGGGGGAGGCCTACAATGGTCTCCAAAGAAGCGGTCCCTGTGCTGTTGATTGCACAGTAGTAGAAGCTTAATATGACACGGGAAATGTACGAATGTTGTCGATATAACCAAAAAACTAAGTTATGTATGCAAGTTTGAAATTATTTACGAACGAGAAGTAAGCACATATTGGAGGACTTCGAAGAGTTTATGGAGTTTCGTATAAACCATTGGAACAGTTACGATGAGGAGAAATTTATAGAAAGATTATCAAAGCAATATTCAGTGGTTACTAAAAGAAATTGAAAATACATTGCAGTGACCAACAGGAAACTTACTAGTAAAATTGTCAGTTTTAATAGATTGCTTACACGATATTCTCTTTCATGCTGTTTGCGGTTTTATTCTAGCGAGAGCCTTTATAGCTTGCGTAGTATTGCCTACAACAATCGAGATAATTACCAGTCGATGAGCAAATAGATAATAAATGTGCTCAAAATGATTCTACAAACAGTGTTGTAATTTGCTAGTATGGATGACGATGCTGTTAGAAGAACAATGGTTGATTATTTTCAATGTTTATTAAATAAGAATGTGTGATTTTATGAATTTATAAATGTGGTAAGCGGTCTCTGTCATCCCATTACAGAGCCTACAATTGGTAACTCCAATGTTGACCCCAATTTTTTTTGGTGTTCTTTCAGTGTACAATGTCGTGTTAAGGAACCTGTTACGGTGCTAAGATGATTCCGATTGAGCTGCAGTAATTGTTTAGTTTTCTTTTTTGATGATACCTTAAAAGTGGTCTTTCCATGAATTTGTCTGCTTGAATTATTCCCGTGTTCGTGGTATTTTTCTTTGACTCCACTCCCCATTTGCTGTTATCGTATGTTTATATAACTCCTAGAATAGGTCCTGGGCCTATGTATATATGAAGCGGATGATCTCTTCCTTGCTAATTAATCGGCTTTCTCGTTTCTTTCTATTGCCGAATGTCCGGGTACTCACGGCAAAGTTACTTTATTGCGGTCTATCAACCTATTCAGTTCTCGAATGCATTCCCAAACTAGTCTTGATTGTATCTTGGAGTTCACTATATAGTGCGCTCAGTATCGCCTGGCTATCTATCGCAGTATATATCCATTTATTGTCATAAGCTCTCGGGTTGATTCGTGTGGCATATTTCCCTAATGAAAATTGTATTTCTCATCCCGCAGTTGATTCCAGCTTTGGTTTTCCACAGCGTTTTCGGTTTTTTAACCGTCTGTAAACCATATCAATTCTTCGAACCTGTCTCTGTAGTTGGATTGAACCTCTAAATTTCTCATTCCCAAAAAAGTTGCCTTCCAAATGATAACAGTATTATTGTGTTCCAATCCTGCATGTCTACAAATGGAGAGGAGAGAGGTTTAGGAGGTATTTTATTGCTGCCGTAGAAGTAGTTCTCATTACAATTACATAGTGCTGCACCTTTGTCTACCATAAATATGCATAATGATCATGGGTCTGATCACCAGTGATATATGTCCGGTTTATCGTGTTAGGTCTTAACCGCCATGTTTTTCTATGGGTTCTTCAGTGTCTATCCCATGATAGCTGTGTAAGCTGATCTCCCTTTAAGCATACAATCTATGCACCTGCAGTTTGTTTCATCGATCGATTTCTTCCTCGATGCTTTAGAGATTTACGCTGCGAAAGTATGATTAAATGTTCCCTATACGTCGAAAAATGCGCACAGAGGATGCTCCTGCTTGATACGCGTATTGGTCTTGATGGCTGATATAGTAATATATTATCCCTTATGTTTTTGTCTATTAACAGTTTTTGCATAGCTACTTGCATAAATAGCACCGGGCTCCATTGATCTCAGACTTTGCCCCATCCTATCCCATTTTTTCCGGGTTTTGGAATAAAAATTATTCTGATCAGCATCCAGGCCATTGATATGTATCCCAGTGCGGACATTCACCACTTTCGTAGCTACCAGAGCTCTCTGGATCCCTAATACTCAGATTCCACATCTGCCTTATTTATAACAGCGTTGCAGTGATGAATGGGTAATTCTGAATCCCATGTGGCCTCATCTTCCATCTTGGGTAGCTTCCACTTTCTGTTTTCTGGGTATGTATTTGGTTGTGAGGTGCTTTGGATAATGAATTTAATACTAATTAGTTTATTGTATGTACATTATTTTCATTTTTATTATGATTTTTTTTAAGGTTAAATAAACATTGTGAAGTTATTTTATTTGGCTTGGTTAATCAAGCCATTTACTACTATTAAAAACTTGAAGTTGATGTAAAATTAAAAAAAAAAACAAACATACTATATATGAGTACTTGAGCAAATAAACCTGTTGGATATTGTCTTTTACTCCGCTATTGTTATCACCTATGTCGAGTCTCAATATAATTCTCTCAAGCGTCTTATATTGTGGAAAATAATTTATTTCAGACACATCTAGTTTGACTAGGAGCAAACCTAGCAACACTAGCGCCGGACCACTCCGCTATTCTCTTCAAAAACCTATTGTCAATTTTTAACATTGCATTTAACACTTCTTTTTTAATTCGTTAATAGCCCGAAAGCTAAGGTATCTTTGGTATTTTTTTTGGGATGAAAAAATAAAGAATGGTTCTAAAACTTTTGTGGTTTATTAAGGTACTCTTGAAGTATAATTGCTTTCAGTCTGATACATCAATTATATTTGTAAAATCGAGGAAAATGCGTTTAAAGAGTTACATAGTGAAAATTGTTGCGTTTATCATGACTTCCTTTCGGATAACTTGACATTTTTGCACGCGCTGCGTGCACTGTATGCACTCAGAATTGAAAACTGCAGCAAAAACTCCAAAATCAGTTACTTACTCTAAGGGGACGATATGGTTATTAAGAGTTTTTACCTTATTTTCGACCGAATTAGACGCCCTTAAAATCTTTATTTTAAAGCACCCTATACACACAGAACAAAACATTAAGTTACTTCCTATTAATAAAACGAATTTATAACTGTGTTATTCAGAAGAATAATTATATGCACTAGCTGTATTAAAAAATGCGACTTCCTGCTGACAAAAGAATGGGATTACTAAATCGCTTTGACCTTTTCATGAAGGAAAAGTATTGTGAAGCACAAGCCCCCTACTCGAAATCAAGGCTGCCAAATAATACAGATTCGAACATTCTTGATTGACAACATAATTACGATTCTTTAATTGCTTGTGAAAGTTAAGAACAGAAGCTATAATATCGAAGAATCCGCTGAGTTTATTTAGGTTGAAAAAAGGCTACAATAAATGGTGTACACAGTACACACAATAAATAAGAAGAAATTAAAAATGAGTTAACATTTGTAGACAGTGACAAAGGCAACATTCAAAATATATTTGCTATAAATATTATGTTCTCTCATTGAATATTACAAAAATAGTGTCCTTAACCAATTCTACAAAAAAGTCTAACGTGCCCTACAATACCTCCAAAACTTCTCCAATGTAGTTCCTTGCAAAATATGTTTTTGTTCCGGTATCGAAAAAATAAATTTTCTCTTCTGACTGTCCAGTTTTCATTCAGACGGGATTCGAAACAAAAATAAAGCTGGAAAAATTGCAAGTTTTTAGTGAGAAAATAACAAATTCATGAATTTCTGCTTTTAACTGTATAATTAGGAGTAATTTTTCCCGAAATATATGAAAATGTATGTTCGGTTAAAACGCTCGAACCTCGTGCTCTACTAGCTTAATTGGTAAAGCGCCCGTCCGGCTATCGGGAGGATGTAGATTCGAATCCTGCGTGAGGAGAAAAATTACTTTTAATTATTACAGTTAAATCAGAAATTCATTAATTTGTTAAAAATAAAGCTACTTCCTCTACGCAACTCTAGATTAAAACAGAATTAATGTGGCTATATGAGCCTCTTTCACCGCGGCCTTTTTACCCCATTGTGATCCTCGTTAACTTAGAAGACGTTCTATAATTTTGTGTTCTTAATTAGACCTATATGACTTGCTAGATAATCACATTGGCAGAAAACGTGAACTGTAATTTCTCAGCGCAACCTAACAAAATCTGCTACGAGACACGATGCACTATTACTCGCCCAAAATGTCAATATCACATCTGTACATTGCCTCTCTGATCATTCCTGATCTCCATAAAAAAAAACTGCTGTGACCTAGTGTAAGAGGTGTTTATTTAGTTGTATACATATCAGTATATATTTCATTCAAAATTAGAAACGTAAATAAAGTAACTATTGAACAATAAATAGTAATTCATAAAGTCAACATAAATTTTCTAATAAAGAAAATATCTATTTGTAAATTTCAGTTTTAATATCTCATTTCCCAGAGTAAAAAGAAAAATTAAAACGTAATATTGAAGCAGAAAGAAAAATAAATTCTTGTTAATTAAAGCTTAATCGACTAATGCATATTATTACATAATAAATACCTACTATTTTGCTCTTACCTTAATTAACCCCTTCCACCTTCTGCTTTATACTGAATGATAGAAGACCAATAACAGTAATGTCGATAAGCTGCGTATAAATTTAGGTCAAAAGTGACAAAGATTAAAGTCTGTTTTAGTCAGAAAATGATGCAAGTATAATACGAAAAGTTTAATATTGTCTAGAGGGAAAACGTGTTAACTAAAACTAAATCGTGCAATTAAGAACATGAACATAATCCTACAACATAAGTTTATATTATAGGCATACTTAGCAGATATTACGTACACAAAGTATAGTTTAAATATGTGTACTAATAATTTAATACGAATAAGACTGGAATACAGAAATTTAACATTGGTCCGTCCGAGAATAAATTACCAGTTTTTACCAATCAAAAATATAAAGTTAACAGGTCAATATTACAGGAATTCAATTACCGGCGGCCCTGTAGCTGATGCTTCGATCTCAAATAACAAGAAATAACGTTGGATTGCACAGGATCAACATTTCCAATACCTGCACGTACCCATGTATCAATGTTTATAAAATTGGTACCTAATGTTTGTTACGTACAAGGCGTCCATCAGAGAATTTATTATTTTCATAAAACTTTATACGCTTTGGTAAAGAAAGAAAGCAAAACAATTTAATTTTGTAGCAGATTTTAGTGTAAATTGCAGTATTTGTGACTGTTTCAATTTACTATCATCAATTGGTGAACCCAGAAGACTGACCGAGATCTTTTTGGCGCAGATAGATTATATTTTTGCTGGTACTAGAGATCCGTTCCAACGCAAAATCGGTTTGATTAGTACGTCGTCCAATATTCGACTATTGTGTAAGCGTCCGCGCTTTTCTTCTGTTTCTTTAAATTATTTATTGAGTCGAAAATTTGCAGTATGTACACTATGTTAAAAATTAAATGCGAATTTAGGGGCATTTTATTTTTATCTAACAAAGTCCTATATATGTGATCCGTAATACACAATTCTTCTAAAACCTAATTTCCATTTTTATTTCATTGTGTACTTAAGGCCTTTTTTGTCGACGAATATCTTCAAACCATATTCATAAATATTCAAAACCATGTATTTTATTGTCGAAATTAAGACGTTATAGGCAATAATGTTCGAATAATTTTCTCCGTGTTTGAAAAAGCCCCAGGGCGGGTTTTAAAAGTGTGTTTGGAGATAGTGGGAGTAACAGCTGTGAAAACTTGACGAATTGAGAAGTGGAAGTGGCATCTATATTATAGTATTTGCAGCTTATTGTGCGGAAATACCACGAATAAATACGGAAAAGATTCACATAGATGCATTCGAATAACAATAATTATTCAGTAGAAGCAAATGTCGTCCACGTATGTCACAGATGTAACAGAAAAACATGTTTTGCAACAAGATCGATTTACATCAATGGCAGCGCCGTGTTTTGGGAAGAAGTAGAAAGGTGGATTCATTCTAAGCTGGTTTGGGACTACGTAAACACCGTAAATAAGATGGATGCCCAAAGGTAAGGTCATTTGTGAGAGCTGATCCTTCCTTCGGCATTACCAAATCACTAATTAAGAGATCCATCGATGAATAAATACACAATGAGTCGAGGAAGTGGTAGCAAAAGTCAGCAGAACAAAGACAGGCAGGTACCTGTTTTCGAGCAACAGCCCTGCTAAAGACTTATAGAGTAAAGACAAGGAGACTGTCAAAGTAGTAGTAGTAGTAGATCTGTTGACCGATAATTGAGTATATGTACCACATTGTACTATTTGTACTAGTACAACTATTTGCAAATCTTCCAGAAAGAAGAAGGAGGAAAAAACTACTACTATACTACTAGGCCCAGAGAACCACAAAAGATTGCAGTCAAAAACTTTGACACATGGCAAAAGCCGGGACCTGCTGGTAAAGGCTATACAGAGAAAAATCTGCATAGTAATATTTACACTTCGCTGTTGGACGAAAATTGTAGTAAGAATTTTTACTATTGTGCAAAATTTTTAAACAACGTCGCTGCAGTTTTATATGCCACAGTTACAAAAAAAAGCAATAAAATTGTTAGAAAATATTGTAGTACCATCTTCTAGGAAATATTGTGAAATATTTTGCAATATTTTACAGCTAGTAAATATAATAAATTGCATATGAGAGAGTGAGAAAAAGTTATAAACGAGAATTTTTATACTGGGAAACTTTATAGTACTCGAACACTAATTCACGGATCGAATTAATAATTAATTGACTATAATTGCAATATTCTGATTTCCGCTTATGTTAAGAAGGACGTCGGTCTGCCAAGATCTTGGACATGCCTCAAAATTTACAAATTGCTGTTTCTGAAGCAAAAAAGCTAATATTAAGACGTGCATTGGCCTGTCGACATGACAGTAATAATCATATATTATATCCACGAACTGCCAACATCCTTCGAGATTTACGTATTGTCGTTAATGAAATCAACAAACAAACCATCAAACTAATAAAATCTCGTTTATTTTAGGGATATTGCGAAAATTAAGAAAATAATTGGTATAAAAAGCGATCATATTATTTTGTTACTCGTTTACTAGTTTATTAATTTAACAAGCCCATTGATTTCATTTAAACAATAAGTACTGTTCAATTAACAAAGTGACTATTATTAAGAAATAAGGATTACGTTAACCACAATTGTAGTTAATTTAATGTAGTTATTGTGTTCAAATAACTTTCTTTCCAAACCTAACCCACACTTTTGAGGATCTCTGAACTTATAAACATTATTATTATATTTTTCTACCCATATAGTTACGTTCAATAGATATATGTGTTACAGCCATTGTTGTAAACCTTCTCCTATTTCACTCGAACACGGTTATAAAAAGTTGATTCAGTGCATTCACCAGAAAAACATTGTATACCGGCGAAGGAAAAATCGAAAATGCCACATACAGAATAAAATAAATTAATGAGATCAAAGCTTCTCAAATTAAAGACCCTTTATTCCTTAATCCAACAATCCAGCTTTACTGTGCACAAAATTCTACTGCAAATTCGCTATTGCATTTGCGGCAAGCAATATGCGATTTATGCTCGTTTTATAGATAGGTTATGTCAACAAATTGCGCAACAAAACTACACATTGTGTTTCAAAAAACACGTTGTATAGTAAATAATTATTCACAACTAGGTATATTGATTATAGCAACAGCATAAGTTAATCTGTACGCAAAATCATAATGTCGCTTCACTACACAGATTTGTAATAGTAGCAAAAACACCGTAAATATTTTGTTGATTGTTATATTAGTTGCAACTATTACCACTGGCCTAAACGTACTATTTGCAACAAGTGATCTGCACTTAATGCTACTGCAATATATAGGTTCTATCAACATAGATCGTGTCACAAAAGCGTGCATTTTGTTGCAAAAAACTTGTTGTGTGAAACTTTATCATTGTTTGAAAATTTACTACTAGTGCTAATACGAAGTTTTACTGTTTTTTTTTTAATATCTCAATTTTGTGATTATATTACTTTGCTATAGATACACTAAACAGATTACGTACACTGAGAAAAAATTAGTAATCGTAAATAAACAGATTACTTAGCACTAGTAAAAAAGAGATCATAAACACTGATACTAACAACAAGCAATCTAAGTTACTTACGGTCTGCTTCATACCGGTTACTTATGAAGTTACTTATGATAATTAAACTGAAGTAGTAAACCAAAGAATATATACAGTTGCGGTAAGTAAAGAATTTGCTCATGTCAAGTAGATGTATTGCTATAAGTGAACTATTCTATAATGGCCATCGCACCTTCATTATTAACCTCAATTAATGCAAGCTATTTGGATTACTTGTGATAAGGAAACAGAAATCATTAATGCACGTTCACTAAATACCTGATATATAGAAGGTAATGGTTTGCTATAAATATACAATATACTTACCTTAAATTTGTTGTTCAACTTATAGATAGTGCAGGAAACGAGGAAGTTTAGTGAATATTTAATATAAATTTAAATAAAAAGCAGTATTATTAGTAATAGTTTTATTTTGTATAGACAAACACAGTGGCTACCTGATATGAATGAAAGATATTGGTTTCACTTTAACAACAGCTTTTTTTAAACAGTTTACAACGTAATGACCCATAAAATATATTCCTGAATAATGAAAAAAATAAACAAAGCAATAATAAAAGATAAGGTAGATGGGGCCCCCTTTAAACGTTATTTAGTTATTGAAATCTAAACAAGGGACAAAGAGAAATATGGCTTTGAAGTTACAACTAATAACAAACAAAGAAATAATATACCTAGGCGGTAAACTTGGGGTTTCTGTTAGTTCTTTGCACTGGACGTTGTCTCGGCGAGTTGATCCTCTGTCGCCGTACGTGGAGGTTATGTCCGGTGATCGCCTCGAAAACGGCTACTTCGTCAGGGTATCCCTAACTGCAAGTGGCACTTGGATGGCGGCATCCACACTTTAACTTCACCAGCGGGCGCAGATATCATCACAATGATGCGGAATTCAAATATCCCACCCAGTTTAAAACTGCAATCTTGAAACATCCAATTTCTTATAGGATCGGTGCTTCTTCTTTCGCTAGGATTCTTTATACGGATGGGGCTTTGAGTTAACTCACCCGGTATTTTTAATATATTTGCGTTCCAACTGGCCTACAATGGCCGTACTCCTTGGCCACTCTTTTTCGACGGCCTTTTCCCACATCCGTACTCTTACTTGACGCTAGCCCGCGCTTGTGCGCGTAGCCGTCTCGGGGGCTATTTGATTACTCCGCCGCATTAGCCAATCAGGAATAGTAAAACAATCACGGGGTGGCAGCAAAACTCAAATAATCATAGTTGTGGCAAGTTGTTAGCTATTTAAGAAAATACATGAGTTTAATAGCGTTCAGCACTGTTGTTACTTCTACAAACCATGTGCTGTAGTTAGATACAGTACCAGTAGTCATAAGCAATACTTTACTTACCACAAATTAGTCAGGTACGCTGTGTAATAGCCGTTAATAAAAAAGCACTATTTACAGTAACAACTTGCATTCAGGAACTGGGTTTAGTTGCAAGTATTAATTAACGAGAATAGTCCCAAGTAAAACTTTATCTATTGTAAATAATTTTTTTATCAAGTAAACACTTTACTTAGCCCATTTTTCTCAGTGTAATTTTTTTTCTCCAAAAAAAAATGTATCTAGCTGATTATTTTAGGAATAATACAATGTTCCTAGCACTACCTCTACTTATTTATAAATGAGAATACATAAATCTTTCCTCTGAGTTTAATATCAAATAATGATACCGAACATGATAATCTTACTCCATTACCTCTATATCAAAAAAATCCAAAAATATCCTAAAAGAACGTGATAATAATACAAATTACTACAAATTACGTCATGATTTAGGATATTAAAGTAAGTATAGGTACTTAATACATAACAATAAATGTTATATTAATGACTAGAAATTTAAGCAATTTACGTTTAATGTGTATGCGGGTGGATAATAGCATATAATTACAAATTTAGTCTGTTCAAATGTCAAACTGATTTTTTGTTTCCTTTATGATGCAAACCACACGAAAAGGTTTTTGATGCAAGTGCAAATTTGTAAATGTTAACACCATATTTTGAATGTAGGTAACATGTAAGTAGGAAATTCTTGAGAAAGTTTTAGGTGTAATACATTATCTAGAGTTCTTCAATTTTTCATAGTTTGTTATACGTGTACTGATATTGTTATAGTATATAATATACGTTTTTTTTGTAAGAACGTAAGTTGAAATATACAGTTTATGTTGTATCATCTTGTTGTAAGTTCTTTCTTTGCCGTGCTCTAATATCAACGTCATATTCACTAATACAACACTCACAGCAAAAGATCAATATATACCTACTCATGAACAAAGTGAGAAAATTTAACAATATATTAGGTACACCAATAAATGTTAACAATAAGTGATGATAAGAGCAAGCATTAGATGTTTAACTACCTAGCCTCCCAAGTACAATTCCATTAAATAATGGATGATTAACTTTAATGATCCATATAAATGTCACATTAAAATATGTTGTTTTCATAATTATTGATAACAGCTGATTAACTAAAACAATTTTATTGGATACTGCAATTTAAGGCATCCTGTAAGCAAGTAACCCTTAACCTTTAAATGCCAGATTTAGGTAATTATATCGCCACTGGAGGTGCGATAATTAGGGTTGCCACCCGTCCGGTTTTCGATCGGACAATCCGGATATCCTGCAATGTGCCTGGAGTATGGTTTAATGTTAGAAATGTCCGGTTTTGCATTATTTCATTACATTTTTTTTTTTTTTTTTTTTTTTTTTTTTTTTTTGGAGGAGGAATCTTCACAAAGACACCGACACACCCGTGTGTGCCGGTGTGTGGGATTCTGGTCGGGGGTGCAGAACCAGCCTACCACTAAACCTCCCCTCTTCGCCAAGACTTGGGCCCGGACCATCTTATCAGATATCACATCAGGCACAATTCGGCAGTCAGCTCATCCCATAGTTTGTGTCTGCCTTTCTCTTTCCTCTATCTCCTTAGCGCTCATTAAGACTCTGATCAAGTTTTGTACCATTTGCCAATTTCTTTCGGATTTCAACATTTCAGCTATTATATTTTCTTCGGACAGATATATATTAAGTTTAGTATTTACTTCCCCTCTGATCTCATTCCACCTATGACATTCAAAAATCGTGTGTCGGACCGTGTCTTCTCGTCCACAATATCTACAGTCGCTGCAGTTATCCTTCCCAAATCTTTTAGCATAGAAACGGTATATGCCATGTCCGGTCAAAAACTGTGTCAAATGATAATCAAGTCTTCGAAATTTACAGGTGAGCCATTCTCTTATATTCGGAATAAGTTCCTTTGTCCATTGTGCCTTTGTTACATTTTTGTTCCAGCGTTCCTGCCACATGTTCACTACCAGTCGGTCCGCCTCAGCGCGGGCTTCTAGTCCTCCATTTTCGTGGGCATAACATCTTGCCCATGCCATAAGGTCTACTGGGACGGTCGCAGTTACCACTTGAAGTGCCTCGAGTGATGTTGTTCGAAAAGCCGACGCCACTCTTAATAGTATCCTTCTTTGTTGTTTCTCGAACATATTTCGATATATTTTTTTTTCTAGGACCTTGTACCAAATCGGCGCTCCATACAGAAGAACAGAATGCGTGACTCCGCTAAGCAACAAGCGCTTTTCACTGCTCGGCCCTCCTATATTTGGCATAATACGTGTCAACCTAGAGGTTTTTTCCTCCGCCTTGCTACATGCATATTTGACGTGCTCGCCGAAATAGAGCCTCTGATCTAACACTACCCCCAAATACTTTATGTTGTTCTTCGGTTGGATTTGAACACCTTCCAGGTAAAAATGCACATGCTCTCTCCTTCTCTTTCCCTTTAGGATTATGGCCTCTGTCTTTTCGGGTGCCAGCATTAGCTTACTTTCCTTAATCCATTTATTTATTTTTTGCAGATCCTTGTTTCCACGTGCCATCAGCAGATACTCATCATTTGCGGCAACGAGCAGTGCGATGTCGTCCGCGTATCCCACAATCTTCGAGTGCTCGCTCAGAGGTATATTGAAGACGCCATCAAACAGAATGTTCCACAATGAAGGGCCAAGGACAGAGCCTTGGGGTACACCCGTTGTGATTTTGATATTCTCACCCTTGCTGATTTGGACGCTTCTATCTCTTAGATATTCCACTATAATATTAATAAGATATCCTGATACGCGTTTCCGGTGGAGCCTCTCTATAATAATGTTCCAGTTCGCAGTGTTAAAAGCATTGCGTACGTCTAAGGTAATTAACACACACCACTTCAACCCACAGTTGTGGATGGTTCTCTTAACTGTTGCCAACGCGTCTATCGTAGACCTCCCCTTCCTGAAACCGAATTGACCCTGTGCAAAATCACCCTTTGCGTCTATTTCCTCTAATAGTCTCGTTCTAATCAACGCTTCATATAGTTTACTTGTGGTATTTAGCAAACATAGAGGCCTATAAGTCATTTTTGTGGTCAACCGTTTCTTTGGGAGCAAGACGCTTTGCAGTTTTCCACTCCCGTGGAAAGTCTTGTTTTCAAGTAAGTAGTTCATTACTGTAGTACCCAATTTCGTATTTGTTTGGACTACTAACTTTATGGCCTCCGGAGGAACTCCGTCTATGCCAAGGGCTTTAGCGTTTTTCATATTAGCTGCTGCTTTTCTTAATTCTTCCTCAGTAAAGAGTTCTATTCTTTCACTTCGTACTCGCTCATGTTCTATATTTGCTGTTTTCGGGAACAAATCTTCAATAGCTTTCGCTTTTACTTCTTGTGGAATACTATGCGGTATGTTTCTTTTAATGTCTTTTATAACTATTCTGTATCCATCTCCCCATATGTCCTCATTTAGCTTCTTGCAGAGCCTCTTCCAATGCTCAGTTTTAGCCTGTCTGATTAGTCTGCTTAGTTCTTTTCGTTTCGCTTTGTATTGTTCTTTACTGCTTAGCTTATTTATTACCGAAATATGTTTGTTTCGCGCTGTCCGTGTCATATGTCTTCTCGCCGCAGTGCATTCCGCGCGTTTTTCTCTTATGTGGTCGTTCCACCAGTACGGGACTGTTGTTCTTCCTCCAGTATTCCTGCATATACTGGTAGCATGTGCTTGCTTTATTACATTCGTGAATACTTTATGTGAAGATTTTTCTGTATATGACAAGCCTGCTAGCATTACGTCAACTGCCATGGCAAAGACAGACCAATCATTTTGTGTTTTCAGGCGTTCTCCTCCGTTCCTTGGTGTCAAATTTCCTTTGATCTCAAAATAGATGTAGCCATGATCGGACAGGTTTTCTATGTTCAGCACCTGCCATCCATAAATCCTTATTTCATTACATTAGGGATGCGAATAGTCTAGATATAATACATAATGATTGTTGTAACCTAAAAAAAGGGCTCCCAACTATTTACAAGAAATACATTAGTGGAAGGTGGGGCAAGATGGGGCCACGAGGCATGATGGGGACATCGTCTTATCTAGAAAACGGCAGTAAGTACTGTCATATAATAAGCAGTCCTAATATTGACAAGTGCTGTTTAATGTTTGTTGTAATGTAGGGAACTTTACTAATCGTAATAACAAAGTTATTGCTGTTTGGCGTGAACTTTGCATTTCCAGAATTTCGTTATTATTTTGATGGTGAGTTCACGGCCAGTATCGGAAACATAAGTAAATTATTTACAACTACACTTTTTTGTGCTTATTAATTGACATGTACTGCATGTAATTTTCTATAGTGCGTTATTTGTTTAGTTAAAATATTTAATCATGTTATTATAACATAACCAGAAAATGCCAAAGAGGCAAGATGGGGCTATTGGTATGGGCACATGGGGATATCCTATCTCACTCTTCAGTCTGGTTCGTTATGCCTGGATATGCCATTATGCTTTCTCAAAGACATAATGCTCTTTCTCATGTTAAGGAATAAAGTACAGGTTAATCAAAACGTAACAAGGGAAGAACAACAATCCTTACAAACCACTACGTATAAAAATCTGTTACAAGAAAATAGAAGTCTGGAGAATCCCTAAGGCAACTAGAAGTGCTGAGGGAGAGTTAAAGGAAAAAAATGACAGAGAAGAAAACAGAGAGAATAAGAAGCCGGATTTGTAAGGAAAGCAAAGAGATAGGTTTTTAGAAAACGTCAAGGAAATAATCAAGTTTTTGTTGAAGAAGATGAGCTCAATGTTAGTATTGTAAGGGGAAGTATTGATACAATGCATGGTGGCGTGGTTGGGTACATGGAGGTTGTGCGAATAACGTGGATGAATTCGTTTTCTATTGTCTCAATTGTGAAGATATAATTAATATTCTATCGTATTGTATTTTTTTTATTTTAAGTAGTTCCGCTTCAAAATTTATGCTTTATTCTGCATGTTTTTAAGAAGATTTTAAGAATCTATTTTTTACTTTACTAGATTTATGGTACGACCATCTTAACTCACTGGACCCATCTTGCCCAATGATGGGGCAGATGATGTATTTACACATGTCTTTTAAAAATTTTCTTACAAAACTAAGAGTACCTCGAAAAGCTTGTAAATTCATCCATCAGCAGATAAATATGTTTTAAGATTACAACAAGCGTACTTAGAACCTTGTATATCAACTTTGGCAATCCTGATGCGGTGTTCTAAAGCTTAATGTTCCCGTCTTGCCCATCTTCCCCTACATATTTACATTGGTTAGGAGATATGAAAAGTTATCAATTTTTTTACAAGAAAGAAGACCCAAATTACTACAAATTAATCAACAAGCACAGAAACATCACGAAAGGAAAGTTAAAAAAATATTATTTAAAGCATCAATGCAACAAGCATAACTGAATGTTATTGATTGGAAAAAGAAAAAAAAATAGATGGTAACGTAGTTTGTTGAAAGAGTTAGATAGTAAATAGGAGAAATTAGTGGCGTATTTGACATGAAGAAATGTCAGGATTAATTTTGACAATTTGATATATATTCTTATCTTGTATGTGTTCTCACCCAAACGAGATTTTTGTAACGTGTATTTTGTTTGAAATAATTATGTTGATTTGTCAATTGAGATGTCATGTACAAAAAATTATGTGAATAAAAATTACAATCCGGGCAGAAATTTTATAATTGCAGTGATAATATTACAATATATATACGTTATGAAGTTTACAAATGATTTTAACCGGTAATTTTAAATAAAAGCTATTAATACTTCAGTTCTGAACTCGGTTCTTATAATACCCAACAAATTATGAAACGACATTCTTGTAATTACATGTGAAAATTTGAAATATGTAATGTTCTTCCCTCTATAAAAAGCCAAATAGAAAGAAACGAAGTACTTTGTTTTAAAGGAAAACGTCCTTTTTAACTTTTTCCAAATTTCCTGTCAAAAATATAATTTTTGGCACCTTTTTACTATTTTCATATGTTGCCGCATTTGCCTAGGTGTCCACTGCAAACGAATAACTAACAAAATATCTGATAATGAAATGAACATCAGCACCATATTAACTTCAACTGAAATAACCGAATTTGAATTTTAAATTCCAGGAAAGGTATTTTATTTGGTACTAATGGAAACAATTTGTATTTTGTTATTTGAAAATTGGTGGTTGGTGGCAAACACAAAGGTTAAAGTGAGGTTAATTTTCGGTAAATATTAATGACACAAGAGCAATCAGCTGGCAAGGGGACACTTCTAACTAACCGGTAGATTTTGGAATAGCCAACTTCACACTGGTGCGATGACTCATGTTAGGTCCGTACCGATTTGGTTTATACTGTGATACTAGACACTAGTGATTGTAAATTTATCATTTACCGGTAATTCGGTAAATGAAAATGAAAAAACCCGTTTAACGGTAAATTACGGTAATTTTTTTCAATGCGTGACATTAAAGGGGATTCACAAGAATAGGGTTAGAAATTAGCGGGAAATACAATTTCTACAACAATTAGGCATAATATTAGAATTTTGTAATAAATAATGTTATTTAATATTTTAAACAGTGTAAGAAGTAAAAAAATATTAAGGGTCAAATTTGAATGTTATTTACAACAATGTTGCATTAATGTCTCTATATGTGGTGTATTCAAATTGCTTTAATTAAATACGTGAAAGCTGTTCTTAAATATTAATAATTTTAAATATTAAAAAATAACCTTACTTACTCTTTAAGAAACGATTTAAAACTTTAAAATCTTTAAAAAAAAAACCCCAGAGCAAATCACCTATGCTAATCAACTTTTTACGAAAGATAAGTAAAAAAACAAAAAACCAAAAATGAAGAATTGAAATTGCACTTGTGCAAAGGCGATAGGAAAAGCGGTGTTTGCTCCTACCGTCTAGCAACAAATGACCATTAATCTGCTTTTTTGCGTTGCTTTGGTTAACCACGTCTTATTTCAATTTATTTTCTTTTATTTCTGCATTTTCTTATTTTTATCCTTCTCTTTGACTAACTCCGGTGGAATGAAGGTTAAACGTTCTAATCCAAGTTTTGTCAGTTTCTTTCTATATCTCTATCTAAGGCATTACAGCGTTCTCAATCTCAAGAAAGTTAAATTAATTAAACAAAAAACATTCCTATATCATAGGCTGACACTAAGTTTTGCAGTATGAGAACGTTTGTACGAATACTCGCAAAAGAGTGTTGCCGTGGACACACAATTTGTTGGGCGACAACTTAACTTGAATTGAAATAAAAAGAAATTTGACCCTGGAGAGTTGACAGTAAGTTGGCACAAATTAAATACCTTAGTAATGACGTTCGAGAATAAGCTTTTTCTGAAATTTCCTTTAGTTTAAATGTATCTATCAATATAGTGCAATGAAGACCCATTCATCTTAGCATGGTTGAACATAACTAATGAAATTTCTACCGTCGTCATGTGGAATCTAGTGGCCACCTTTAGTGAAATTTTTTCATGCTAGTCCCCCCTGCCCGCTTTGAATGCTGCAAAATGAGTGTTTCTGCACGGAGGCCAAAATGTATTTTCTTAACAAATAAAAATACAAAGGGATCAAAAATTCTCTAGTAGGTTACTAACCAAAGATTATTTCGTCATATTCAAATCGACTGGTAAACAAAAACGGAGATAAAAAATAAAATATTTTGGGGGTAATTGTGAGTAGACTCTCTAGCATTGTAGGAGCTGAAACTTTAACGCAAGTATTTACCTCATAAGCACAACTTGTATAAATTTCAAGTGTGATACTTGGGGGCGCCTTTTTAAGAATAAAAATTTGATTTCCGAGATATTGTAGAAACCAAAAATAATATAAGGAACTAACATAGGTTGAAAAAGAATTTTTGGGTAGGCAGCCATGGATATAAATTCCTGTTAAACCTTTCGCAATCAATTAAAGTTATTAAAATTTTATTTTGTGATACTTTTACTAGTACGTACAATATTTCATCGGGAATGTGTATTTGATATCAGTTTCGTTGAAGTTTTTTCATAAGGAAGAAATTTTTACATAATCATATTGTTTTTTAGGCTAACAATTTTTTTACTACATTTAACAGAATAATTTAAGATGAATGCATATTTATTAACGACAAAGAAATCTTTCCCAGTGTAGGAAAAGTTACACTAAATTAATTAATAATGATACTAGAAGTGTATAGACTTTACCATTTGTGAAGAGTATTTTTTATACTACTGTTTACACTAAGTTCGGGCACATTTTTTAACACCATTAGAGTGGCCTCTGTACAATCTAGCGATTTTAGTGCAAAGTGTAAAATTTCTTCTGTGTAGGTAAACTCAATCTCGTGTATTTATTTACATTTATTTAAAATATACTTTTCTGTAATAACTGTTAGTTACACACTCATCCCCTATAAATTTACTAAGTAAATGAAAAGAAAGTATGTTTTAAAAAGTAGTAATGCAAATCGTGCATTTTTTATCGATACGTTTTTACGTTCACGAAATCCTGCCATTTATTATAAGAGTGGCCTAAATAGAGCCGGAGGTATTTTATCGATGAAAATGGGATGGTCTACAAGAGCAGATGATTCTTTAGTTAGGCCATCCGCACTGTTTTGTAATCCTTGAACCCACGTACTTTGCTAATGATATTATTACACTTTTATCAACCTTTCCCTAAGCCTCACCCGCCTGACATAATAAAATCTAATTGCAGATCTCACATAGCCTTGTAGAATGATGATCTGGATTACCGGCAAATTCTTTGCTTTATAAATGCCGAGGATGATCATGATATTCATGGAGGGGTAACATCCCATAACACCTTGCACTATATAAAATAACGCTATATCGATCAATTTATGCTCAGAGCATCCGCGATAATACTACAAAATGATTCCTGTAAGTGATTTTGCATCCGCATTGTGAATTAGTGCTTCAAGAAAATGTTTTTTCCTTTTAAGCTGATATTTATATCTCTAATTGGAGTTTCGTTCGCTACTCGCCTAGATGGTACGTATCTTCCGCCACCCGGAGCCGCTGGAGCTGGAGGATTTGGGGCCGGTAGCGGTTTCGGAGGTGGACCAAGCTTCGGAGGAGGACCAAGCTTTAGTGGAGGTGGTGGATCTGGAGCTGGAGGAGGCTTTGGAGATGGCAGTGGAGGTAAAAAAATAATGCAATCAAATGTTTATCTCATGCACATGTGCTTATGTAATCTTCAACATTCATAAAAATTGCCAATTTAATATAATTGATTAAGATCTATGATTATGAAACGTTTATTAAGAATAACTCTACTTAGTAGAAACACAACAATTATTTAACATATGGTTGCAATACAATTACAATTTATAGTTTCAGTATTTTTTTTTCAGGTATATAGTATAAAGTAGAGGATATGGAAAGGTAAATAATTGCAATTCATCCTAAACCCATGTTCCATCTAAATATACTATCCGAGGCTACCTACTCTTGGTACTATTTGGATTCCACTCTATTCTCTATGGTCATTAATAATGATACCAAAAATATAATAAATCGGCCAACTACCAGTTGCTATTATGTTTGCGCCCATGGAGCGATTTCAGTCTCGCACATTGTATTATACATTATTTTATTTATGAAAAGCTAAATAATTACAAATCATCCTAATTCCGTGCTCCACCTAAAACTACTACACGTGACTACCTATTCTAAGTACTATATGGATTCCATAACAATTAAAATGTTCCTACTCTAATTAAATAATTTACATATGATTGTTAATAACAAAATTATAATGCATTATGTTATTATGTATTATGTCCCACCGTACATTCCAATATTTTGAATTTTTAGAAGGAATCTGATTTTGAAACTTACAGAGTAGTCATAGCCGACTATGATCTCGTCAAGGAAATTCAACTTTACGGCACTTTAAGTTCTTTGCATAAGGTTTTCCTATCTCTAAATCCAAGTTTTTTTTTCTAACGCTAACGCAAATTACTCACAAATAATACGAAAAATTATTTATCAGGTTTTTAAAAAATATACTAACCTATTTGAAATGAGAAAATTGGTAGCAACACCCTATATATCGGAAACGTTATGAAGATTTTCTCAAGTAAATCGTATAGTTAATTAACTATGACCATCCTGCAAGTTTTAAAGTTATATTCCTATCAGCAATTTAAAAAATTCTAACGAGCCAAATCGGTGAAACGCCTTTTATTAAATATAAAACTGGTTGTAATTGTATGTTACCACTAGATTATGGATTAGAGTTGGGAAAACCCATGGACTTGCTTCACCGCGACCTTCTTCTAGAAAACGTTTTTTGATTTTTCCCCCTTAATTAAGCCCATCATCCTTGAGAGCAGCTTCGTTGTGTAGCTGCTAGCTGTACACTGTTGAAAATATTACGGTGTTGGCGTTAATTTTGCGCTAGTCAAATATTTTAGTGTTGATTTTTACAAACTTTGCCAGACGAATTGACTACATGTGTTTAGTAGAACAGAAATTACTAGAATTTGGTGTGAATTCCTTGTTCAGATATGAGGATTTACTATTTTCTCTAGACATTTAGAAGCATCAACCAATCAGAATTTTTCCCTCGGATAGAAATATAGAAACCCCACCTAATCTAATACAGTATTGCATTATACGCACCACCTGCATTGCACGTGTAAGGTAAAGTCAGGTAAGTGTGTAACCGGGGCAAGTGTGTAGTTTGGCTATATTTATTTTTAAAATTGAAATACGGACGTCCTCTTGTTATAATGCTAATGTACTAAACTTCATACTAGTTTTACAAACAAAAGTTCGCATCTCCTAACGTGTAATAACTTGAATATCTTGTGAATATATCATACCTTATTAACAGGTATCAGTTTAGTATTACACTCTTGGCCGAACTAAAGGATAATGCTATTAATATATAAAATGCGGAACGATTACACACTTGCCCCATTTTGCTGGGTAAGTGTGTAGTATTGACAGTGTTTAAAATTTCTTTTTTTCCTAGTAAACCGTTGATAATTATAAAAGGTGTATCTATTGAAGAAAACGTCTTAAAGAGAGAATATTATAGCACTAAGAAATAGGAGTTGCATATTAAAAAGACGTTGTGTTTCATTCATTTAGTTAAACAGCTAGTAAATTTGTCTAGTCTAGATCAAATAAAATGTGACTAGAAGTATATCATAATTCACGTGTTAGTTGGACAAAATACCCCTTAGCAATAGAACAATACTTGACTATCTTTGTTCGTCAAATTTAAACTTCTATAGTTCTCGACAAAATAACACGAAAACAGTGTGGACCTCTCCTGACTATTAAATTAGTCAAAAAAGTGTTAAAATTTTCAACAGTGTAAGGTTCTCCACGCCCACAACTAGAAACTTTGTCCTCGCTAGGCCGTCACATTAGAACAGCACATGAACTGGTGGTTCTTCCTCCTCAAGGCAGAATCTACAAGTAGCACCATCTACCAGGCTTATGTTGTATATATGCTTATTTAGTCTACAGTAAACCGTCAGACCTACTATCATTTTAATAGTCTTCATATCTTTACGCAGTAAAATCCTTAATAAATTCAAGCTTCTGTGACTTTAGAAACGCTTTTGCCCGTCTCTGTTCCGATGACTTTTGCCAGCACTCTCTAGACTGATTATGTATTCATTCATTGAATGAATTTTTTAATTTGCGATTTGGCAATATCAACAGAAGGGCTAGCTTCAACGAATGACTTTGACGAACCTTGCCTGCCCAGATCATCCGCCGCCTTATTTCCTCTCACGCTCGAGTGGCTAAAGACCCAGCCCAATGTTAATTCCCTTTGGGTGCCCACCTCATTTAGCGCTCTTACGCAATCTCAAATTAAACGCTTTAAGTGTGGACTGACTCTCAGAGAACAGAGCAACGCTTTTTCGTAGTCTATTTTAGAGCCGGCTGTATACCAGTTTGAGTCCGCTCTTACTGGAGTACCTGTCTCCCAGTCCTTCTTATCTGGTATTATAACCTGATATTTCCTATCTAGAAGGAATTTTTGAACCATGGCACCTCCAAAAGCGGTGCCTCCATAAATTCATCTAATAGTTTCTGATAGTCAACGCCGTGCCACTTACTTATCGGTATTGCAGATCTGGCAATTCCTTGTATATCAATATGTAGCGGTAGCAGGTTCAAAAGATATACAGACACGCCAGTTTTTGTATGCCAATTAGCGTTTTGGCTGCTCCCATCTACCGCCCCTTTGGACACCATACTACTGCTGCTTACGTTATCATGGGACTAATATAACCTTGTGTATAACCACAGAGTCATCTTGGGGCTGACACCCCAATTCCTCCCACACGGCCTCCTACACCTCCCTAGGGCCATAGTTGCTTTGTTGATTGTATTCTGGATATGTGGGTTCCATGTAAGTCTTTGATCAAACCATGTATTGTATTTCGCCTCTTTGACATATGGAATCCTTTCACATCCTAGCATTGTTTCTCTTATAAACGTGATAATTTATGTTTTCTGAGCATTGACGGAGTCGCTCTTATTTACACCATTCGTCAACCGTATTTAGAGCGGTTTGCTTACCCTCCACCAGAACCTTTGAAAACCGCCCTCCAACGGCTAAAAACTCTTTCCGGCCAGTTTCCGAATAAGGTTGTTCACTGGGGTGGCCCACAACAAGCGAAATAAAACACCGCCCTCAGGGCACCCGCCTCCGCTTCGATGGTAGTGGTGAATGCAAGTATTTATTCGTTACAAAATATCCGCTACTTCTAAATTCTCAGAGTAACGACTAGTGGATGATTATAACGAATAGAATAGAAATATTCGAATATGCATGCTCATAGAAACGAGTAGTGAATGGTTATGAAGAGTAGAGTAGAAATATACGAATATTCAATGAGTGTAGCGAATATTTACTCTATATGAAGAGTTCCTAACGAGTATGGAAAATATTTACTTTACAATCAATATATCGAAAAGTGCGACGGTATTTATAGTGGCGAATATTATATTCGGTGAATATTTGCAATGATTATATCCTACATAAAATTGCCTTTTACTACTTCCTTTCATATGATGCGTGTTATAAGCATAATCGTTACTGAAGCTGCTTAAAAAGCATTATTTTATAAATATACGTACATTCTTTTTGTTAATAGTTTCATAAGCATAAATGTACATGTGTATAAGAAAATCAACTTGCGTAAATACATTTCTGTTGATACTGCTTTCCTGTATATTGAAGATTTTCATGCCGGTATACTACCCTCACCTTTTGCCATGCAGTTGGAACATATCCCCAGGCTATACATGCTCAGAAGGATTTTACGAGATGTGATTTCAGTACTTCTATTACCTTCTGAAGTAAGGCAGGAAGTATTCCATCCGCATCTAAAAGACGAAAATCTGCTTAACGCCGCGCCGCCCACTTAACTCTTATGGGTTCCGTGAGTTCTGTGGCCAGGCTCCAGTCTTTCCGTTTTGGCCTGTCTGGCCCTCGATCTGCTACAGTCAGCGCCCGAGCACCCGCCAGAATTTTTGCGGGCGGAAAATGAACCTTCAACAGTTCTTTAATGCTCTCTTTATCAGTGCTTATATAACTCCTCATAGAATTTTCTCCATGAGTCCCTTTTTGCCTTACGGATTTCTTTATTGTACTGCGTCAATTTATTTCTGTACATATCCAGGCGCCTTTACAACGTCTTGTTCTTTCTGGGCAGTTTTCCATGTATGATGCGATAATGGTATGCCGTACCTCTCTCGAGGGACTCCCAGAAGGATGTTATGTATTCTTGACAGTTTGTCTCATTATTTCTCTTGGATTTCTGTGCTTGGCCTTAGTAAGAACGACATTCAGGTTAAATATTACGTGTCGATGGTGTGAACACGATGGTTCTTCCAACGCATGGCGTAACATCTAGCGCTTCTGCTCTGTATCTTGTCACGAAAGTTGATTCGTTGCCTCTATTGGTCACTTCAAACCTTTCTGAAAAAACAAATTGCGTGTGACTCAGCCCCATACTATATGATGTACATTTGCATCACACCCTATTTTTACTCGTAGGCTCTTTTCCTCTCCATATACAACTACGGTACTTATTATGTGAGGTGGGCACTCATTGCCCTCACCGGGGAAGTAGGCCGAGCAGATTAACCAGCTTCTGGTTCCTTCCTCCATCTTGGTTGTAAGGATACCTATAATTATGTCATCGGTGCAGAATACCAATATTTGTGTACATGCACCTCTTAAACTGTGTACTATGCATGCTCTTGGCCTTACAGGCCTAGGATTGTATAATAATTTACCTTGTTGTGATGTTAAACCTGCAACTTTTCCTTTTAATAGCCAAGGCTCCTGCAGTAATGCCACATCAAGATTTTCGTTATTGAACTTTCTAACAAACGTTGCTGAAGCAGGTTTTGCTTTGGAAGTTCACCTGCGGGACCTGTCCTCTTCCTTTCTATGAATAGAGTTTTTTCAACCGCTTCACTCCACAGCCTTGCCTACTTCCATTGGAACAGCTACCCTCGGGGCAAGATGCCTTCTGAGGGAGCCAATTCCGCTCGCGGTAAACTGGCTGTCCAGAAAGGTAGCGTCAATAACAGTCTCCACTCCCATAGGCACCATATCTTTAGGTTCTGTCGGCTCGTTCCAGCAGGTGGCGCTATCTTCAGTTATATGCTCTACCCTACACTGTCCCTAGACTGTCCTGCTTTGACACGGAATTTCAGTCTTCCTACGCTATCTAATTTCTTTAATTCCTTTGTTAACTCTTTATTTGCAAAGAAAGTCCACAGTGTGCCTTTGTCCCCCTTGTTGGAGTTCCAAACGGCCCAAATGTTTGTACTGAGGCGTCGATTACCAACCTTTAAACGGCTTAAAATCTTTTCTGTCGGTACTTTTTAGACTTTTTTATTCGGCACAAAAGTCGTGCAGATCGTGGCATTTCGGAGCCTTGAAGGTTGCACCCTCCTTAGGCCTGAGCGTAGGGACCACTTCTTTGAGCCATTGCAAGCTATCTTGATCTGCGCAGATCACTTGGTCATTGTGTAGATGCATCTCACGAAACGGATTTGCGATGCTTGTTCCGGGATGTCATCATAGGCTGCCAATAAGTAGTCTTTAATCTTGTCCGGCACCAAATAGCTAGTTGGATAACCATCGCTGATTATCGCCACTTTCATCGAGGAGACCGACCCTCTGAAGGTTAACCGTTTATTTTTTGGCTTTTTACTTATCGGTACGTTAGGTGGGGTATTTCCTTTCGACAATAGCCGTTTCTCGTACCATATATTATTAATTATATTTATTACGAATTATATTTGTTTGTACAATACCCAAATGAATTTCCACTATATTTCTGTTTAATTCATATAACTTATTATTGTTGAATGTTTGTTTTTGCAAAGTCATGCAACACATTTCAGGTTATTACGGAAGAGGGCCACAAATTCCAATTCTGCGTTACGAGAACAACCCAAACCAAGGAGATGGAAGTTACAGCTACGCGTACGAAACCGGCAATGGCATCCAAGCTCAAGAGCAGGGATATCTAAAGGGCGCTGGTGGTGGTGGTGTGGGCGAAGCTCAAACTGCACAAGGATCATTCTCATATACTGGGCCGGATGGCGTTCGATATGCCATAAGTTATACCGCAGACGAAAACGGTTTTAGGCCCGTTGGTGCTCATCTGCCAACACCGCCGCCGATTCCTGATGCCATTCTTAGATCCATAGAACAGAACAGGGCAGAAGGAGCTTTCGGTGGTGGATTTGGTGGCGACAGCGGTGACGATGGCCAATACAGACCTCAGGGAGCAGGATTTAGTGGAGGTTTTATTCCATCTCGTCCCTCATTTAGTCCTCACACCGGTTACAACTATTAATACCCATCATAGATAATTTATACGTTAATTATACTGTAAATGTAATGCAATGTTCTTATTACGGATATCATTAATCTTAATGTTTATTTATGTGTACCTATATATTTATGTAGCATATTTCAGTGTGCAATGAGATAATAAAGATTATTTTGTACAAACTGCCTTACTAAGGATTTTCACTCTTTAATTACGTTAACAGACGAACTATGTTATTACTAACAATTAGCGTATTTTGGCGCATAACTTTATCACTAAATATGTGAATTGGTTATAGAATTTGCTATTTTTGCGTTGTGGTCATTTCTAGTACTGCTCTAATCATAGTAATTCAATGCTAAAATACATCCGGTTTGGTCATGAGAATTCGTGAACATACTCTAAACTTCGTTCACAAGCGAAAAAAGCGATTGCAGCGACATTGATACAAGTAGAAGCCGTGTTTGTCATTTGTTGGTTAGGTATATATATTAGATATGTACTGTTTAATGGTTTACCTTGTCTTATTGTTAGGTTGATATTTGACGTTAAGATTGAATTATATATACTATATTATTAGACAATTTGTAATGGCGAAACAGCCGCGCAAAATTTTACAGTTATTTGATGCAACAGATAAAAAGTTATTCTCGTTAGCCGAATACATTTCCACATATAAAATATAATGGTTGTTTGTAGTGTTTATCCCTATGAGATAGCGCTGCCGACGCAGTCGTTGCAATTTGTGCACTTACATTGTCCATGTCATTGAAAAGTACAAGAAAATCGTCATCTTTTTGCTGTAATGTAAGCAGCAGAACTATTTGCTCCAGATTCAGATTCATATTTGTGATTTCTGAGGTTAGGATGGGATGATTAGAATACTGACACACACAGCCACCAACATAGAACTCCGTTTTGGCGTTATGTTAGTGACCATGTTTATATCAAACGTCAACATTTTTTTTTTGACGTGAACGTGTCGTTACCAAATGTTGTCATCATTGACCGAATAGTCCACCGCCAAAAGACGCTAAATATTGAGTAAAACCACTGTTCAACTTCTTTATATTTAATTAAAAATACCATGTTTATGCTGTTTGTATCTACTCACAGTCGTAGAAATTGCATGTTTGCAATATTTACCAGCTTTGTTATTACTGTCACAGTATAAGGAGACTATCAACTTTTGACAGTGTTCCTATCAGTAGGGTATAATTCCATGGTAAAAGGATAATAGGTATGCTCGTAACAAGGTGCGCATAGCGTGGCTGGCCCAAGTGACGTCACGTCTGTCATTTATTTGTTGTGATTTATGATTGTGGTTACGTTAACTGTCGGTTTTGTGAGCAGATTGTGAGGTTTATATATTTATAATGTACATATTTATTTATAAAAGGCATTTCTTATTTTTTTTTTTTTCATTTGGCATTTTGTGGTAATCAACAATTATTTTGTTAACTACGTACTAATTGATTTATATCAAAAAAAGTAATCACTCAATTATATTACTTCTATTTTAAACTTGTTTTACTTATTTTCCCAAAAAAAACTACACATATTTCCTTTCTAATTATTTATGCACGACTTTATTGACTGCTTGCACTATCGCTGAATATCATGAATTGCACGACTTTATTGAAGAGATTGCAGTGGGCCCAAGTGACGTCATGTACGATGTGCGCAAGAGCATACCTATTATCCTTTTACCATGGTATAATTCCTCCAGTCAACCACAGCCACAGTATAGGAAGTATCAGTAGCGTCACTCGCAGCCATTACCGTTTTTTGGGCGCCATTATTGTTGGTTTCCATATGATTAGCTGACAGACTTGTTAATACTTGCCATTTACGAATACAAATTTAAAACTTGTGTAATGAATTATTATTCCATTAGTTCCATTTCTTGTGTTTTTTAGTCCGTTTAAGATATTTATTTAGTTAAGTAAGTATAAGTTAGCATTTTCTTAGCCAATTTTTGCTATGAACGATTTTCAGTGCTCCGTCCAAAGTTGTAAAAATGGTTATTATGAATTCACGGATTTACATTTCTTTAGATATCAAACGTTGCAGATAGGTAAGAATTTCACTCACAGGCAAGCTCCTTAAAAGCTTTAGTAAATATTGTTCAACAATCCAGAGCAATAAGCACAACCAAAAAACACAATTTGCAGTGTTCATTCCAAGATCGTATGTTTACAAATGGCTTGCGAGATCGTGTTTTGCCATCTACAATACCTATAATCATTCAGGAGAATGAATGTTCTTCCAATACAGCTTTAAATATGATTGTTATCTTATAATTAACACATTAAATTATGTCTAATATACAGTGAGGTCGTAAATGGTACCACCTGATAACTGCAAACAGTTTTACGATTTTCGAAATTTTTACCAACTTATCCAAGTACTTACGTTACTTTTTTCTATAGCCCTCGTATAAATATTGTGGTTTTATGTGACTTAGGAAGCGATTGCTGTAAAATATGACATTTTACAATATGACGTTTTTGCAAAATTTAGCAAAAGTGTCTTATCTGTCAGTGTATGTGTCATGTGTGTAGGTGTTTATGTTACAGATTACTGTAATTACAGGTTTCTGTACACTATATCCAAAAAGCGAATACGAGGGTTATCGAAAAAGTAACGTAAGTACTCCAATTATTAATCTTGGATAAGTTGGTAAAAATTTCGAAAATCGTAAAACTGTTTGCATTGCCATAAAAGTAATAGAAATATCTTCCAAATGAGCTTCTAAATGAAATTACTTCCTATTTAAAATTTTAAAGATAGCTACGCCCTCTATTTTACATCAGAAGCCATGTGCGTATCTCTATAGGCAAAAAATCACAAATTATCTCTAATTTCACTTGGTTTTTGTTTCATACCATTCAAAAGTTATCAGGGTGGAAGTCCAAGTACTTACATTACTTTTTCTAAAGCCCTCGTATAAATATTGTGGTTTTATGTGACTTAGGAAGCGATTGCTGTAAAATATGACATATTTTACAATATGACGTTTTTCCAAAATTTATACACATACAGAATGAACGACCATTCGACTGGGAAGCTAGTGTAATGCGTAAGAATTTTATTAGAGGAATCCCAGTCTGAAAACGAGTTTTACAAAGGGATTGTCCAAAAAGGCCTTTAGAAACGAATTTCTTGTTATTATTTTTTTTTTAATTTGCATATTAATCGCTCTTTTTTGACATGAAATATTCCGGTACAAGTCACTTATAAATGGCCGCGTTCGGAGGACGTAGCCGCTACGTAGCTGCTCCCAAACGGTTTAGGAACTGCTGACAATTCGTCTCACAAACGCAACGCTACATTTGCGCTACATCAATAACATACAATGGAGCAGTCGCCATTTTGTGTAGCGGAAAGTGCTACTCATATGTATTGTGGCCACACTCTGAACGCGGCCAACCTTATAACGCACTAGGATCTCTATAACCCATAAACGCATTCTGTCGACTGTGTTTGAATGAAATAATAAATATAATAACGGAGTTATTCTTGAAAAATATATCATAATAGTGTTTTAAGTAAAGAAAAAACAAGCCATTTGCTTAGGTAAACAAACAAAGAAAATAAAAATTGTGTTTCCCTTCCTTTGTAAGAAATACGTCGGCTTATGCATAAAATATCCATTATATTTTTCTCGACCATCTTCGCTTAAATAACTCATGTAATCTGTGTTATGTTATGTTTTCGTCAACAAATTCTTCCTAGCTTCCAATCCGATTTTCGTCCTGGCTACAATTGCGAGTCGGCGTTGCTTGGGGTTACTGACGATGTTCTCCGCGCTGCTGACAGGGGCGATGCTACCCTCTTGGTATTATTAGATTTCTCGAAGGCCTTTGATACTGTTGATCACAGGGTGTTATCTGCCATTTTTCACTTCATTGGTTTGTCAACTGAGTCTGTTAATCTTTGTGGATTATGACTTCTCTTAAATGAACAAACTGTCGCTTGCTTTTCTAAACACTTTATTCTAACAAACTACACGTTATATTGTAACTTATAACCTTATAACATGGTTGCACAATGCTTCTAGAATGTTCTTCTACTTATTCTTAAAACGCGGCACTGCGCATCGTTGAATTGTTACGCGCGAAATATTTAAATTTAAATTCAATGAAACCTAATCAGAGTCTACGAATTTGTTGGATTCTTTTTTTGTATAATAGGTCACAATGCGTGAGGGTAAATGATGTCACTTCGTGCGCTTCACCAATATCGACTGGTGTACCGCAAGGTTCTATACTGGGGCCTTTACTTTTCTCTATATATACCTGTCATATATTTCATACGGTTACAAACTGTTCCATTCACATGCACGCGGATGATACCCAGGTGTATTATAGTTTCCTGCGCTCTATCTCGTCGACCGCCTTGGCAGACTGATTTGGATGCCATATCTATTGCATGCTCGCATCACTCTCTTTTCATAAATTCTTCTAAGTCCGCGGTGTTGCTGCTGGGAAATCGACTCCTGTGCGGGGATCTTCGTAGCACTATACAACTTTATATTGATGGTGAGAGGTTACCTGTTGTTGATGAAGCTTGTAGTTTGGGTGTAGTATTGGAAAACACTTTCAGGTTTAGGCAACAAATATCGAAATACATTCAGCGTGCCTATGGTAGTCTTAGAACCATTTATTCACACCACCAATACTTAAGTAAAGATATTAAACGTAATTTATGCGACTCTTTAGTAGTCTGTCATATTTCATGTATTGCTCATCCTTGTATGGCCCATGCATTGATGTTAAAACGCAGGACAGAATTCAGCGGGTGCAAAATTCTTGCATTAGATTTATTTATAATATTAGGAAGTATGACCATATATCGCGCTTTTTTATTGACTGTAGATGGCTAAATATGAGAAATCGTACACTGTTGAAGGCATTCTACATGTATCACCTGCTTGTGTTAAATAAATCTCCAGCGTATCTATATCGCAAGATAACTTTTAGAACTGACGTCCACAACATCAATGTTAGGTCCAGGGGGAATATCACACCGCCGATGCATGGGACGGCTCTTTTCCAGCGTTCATTTACTTACTGTGTTAGTAAATTGTATAATTCAATACCTACTTGCGTTAGAGATCGACCACCAGCCACGTTTAGGAAATTACTGCGTAGCTTCCTTCTAGATAAGCAATTAAGTTGTCAAAGTTACCATCGAATATTCGAATTTAATCGTGTTTAACATGTCGGTTGTATTAATACTGTGACCAAACCATTTTTCTCTTGGGGTCATCCGGAATTTAGATTAAGTTAGTATAGGTATTTAGACTGTAGTTATTTTGTAGGTTTTTCCTTATTCAAGGTTGAGTGGAGGAATGGTCACTGATGCTTTGCGTCAGTTACCAAACTTCGCCTTGAGATTTCCATCTCCATAAAATTTAAGTACTCTTTTTTATTACTATTATTTTGTTATCTATAATATGAAGTGGAAATAAAGTATTATTATATATTATTATATATTATTATATATTATTATTATTATTAAATGACTCATGTACGTGCAATTTAAAAACTAAAATATGCAATTCTGAAGGAAATACGTTAGTATTTATATTTAGGGAAATAAATATTCCCGATAAGAACTTATGTATTTTTCATTTTAAAATGGCTTCTAAATTTGTGTACATTCAATTTTGTGTCGGTATTATTTTAGTCGGGGCCCTTATTACAATCCCCAATTACAATTAAACCGTAGATCAATAATCGTCGGTTAAACTAGCGAAGAACTTCACTTTAGACTTACAATCGATATAAAATAAAAAAAACTCGACCTTATCGTCATATTTAATCCTTAAATCGCGATTGTAATAAGTAATAATAGTCCTTAGCAATAAATGAGGTAATAAATTACTACAAGCTGAGCTGCACTGATTTAAAACTTTGTAAAATTAATAAAATGACTTGAATACAACCGCAATATTTGGTTTGTCCATTTTTACCTGATAATTCCCTTTCTACAATTATTTTATGATTTAAGGAAGATCATGAAATTTAAATGTTTCAACAGCAGCAAAACCAAAGCATTCCCAGTTCATTATTCCACTTTTGGCTTACTGGATATTGTAAAAAAGAATGTATTTGTTATCTTAATTTTTTTCTATTTATGTTTTAATAAAAAACACACATTAGAGAAAGTAAAGTTTGACTTTAGAGTTGAAAAAATTATAAACCAAATGTAGATAAGTAAAAAATATTCTAAATCCATTTTCTTAGAGCCGTTTTACACGTACGAGAATTTTTACATAAATCATATCAAAAAGTACTTCGAAAATTTTGGTGAGAATTTTCGTAAGAATTTTAGTCGCGATACTTTCAGATCGTTTTACACAGGAATAAATTTTAACCGAAATTTTCACGATATTTGTTGTTATAAGCTGGCGCATTTGTTAAATTAAATTGTTATTTGATTATGGTTATCATAGAAATCCTAAGTAAATAGCAGTTAACCAATAAACCAGCAAAATATGGATCTTAATTGTTTAGATTTAGGTTACAACTTACAAGTGCAAATGGAAGTAACCTTATTCCTGCATAAAACGACCTGAAAGCGTCGTGACAAAAATTCTCACCAAAATTTTCGAGATAATTTTTGGTATGATTTATGTAAAAATTCTCGTACGTGTAAAACGGCTCTTAGTAAGAGCATTAACGCAAACATTTGCATACCTACACATTTGTTTTCAAAATTATAACAAATACTACATAGTAGGTAAATACAAAAAATGAAACAAAGGTAATTTCATTTTGTAACATATTTATCAATAATAAAATACAGATGTAATTCTTAAAGCGAGCCAAGATTTCAATAAAAATATGATTTAATACTATATACAATTTAATAAAAATACTTTAGTTTTTAAATTAATAATATAAATTTTAATCTTATTACACAATATCTTATTCCACCGAAGATAAAAATAAATTATGCAAATTTCTTATATACAGTTACAAATATAATATAAAATAATTGTAGAAAAGAATATCAATATTTACGTTTGAAAAACAAAAATATATTCATCTATGTAAGAAAACAACCTGTCATTTACTACTGCCAAATCGTTGATCGTAATATGTATGTTCATTCACCGATATTCACCGGTTATTTGATATATTCAATTTCCCATTCACCATCAACCGGTAATCACATTTTTACCGCGACGTTAGTACCACTTAGTACTTGCGAATCTATATAAAAAGGTTGTTAATTCACCGATATTATTTATTCACTTGCTAGTCACCAGTGATCTCCGTTTGCTGTGTGCAGTCCGCGCCGTCAGTTGTTACTTGATACCAGTGATCACTGCCGTGATCCGTGATTCTTCAATCACCGTGAAAGAATCACAGATCGTCCTTAAGTAAATCTTGATCTAAGTGATCCTCTAGTTTGCAGGATCACAAAGATTCCGTCAGCTGATATGTATCACAGTATGTATCTGATATCAATGATATCTGGAACTAAAAGATCACTTCAAACGTGATCATTCTGAGTAGGTTCTATTTTCGAACGTCAAGATCGTGAATAGCGATCGGACTATCAAATGAGGGAAATGGAATCATTCGAAAAACTACAAGTGTCAAATATCCCTCCTGTCATATCCCAGGTTTAACAGGATTTTGTGTTTAACTTAACTTTAACAAATATTTAACAGCTGATTGAATGTGATTATTTTCTTTAGGAGACACTTTTTGTGAAAAAAAAACTTATGGGAAATATATTTATTATGTAATTTTTCAGCCGCTTCAGCAATTAAATATTTTGCTATATTTTTACTACATAAAAAAAAGTACATATAAACATTACCAAACTTTACACAATCCCCAATTGTCAGGTGCAATCATGGGTGCAGTGGTGCAATACCAAGACCAGTTTGGACAACCTTAAATCCTTAAACTACTTTTTGTTTGAGTGTTATGGTAACAGTGAATTTTAATTTATTCCACAATTTTTATGTTGGACGTTTTATCCGGTTTTGGTTGTGTGTGGTGGTATATTACAATGTATATTACAATACATTTCAAGAATTGCCACTGATGTTTTTAATTTACTGACTATTTGCAAAAGTAAGGTGACTGTAATAACATAACTTTAAGTGAAAAAGGTAAAAAAAATAAACTTGTTAGTTGTATAGTAACATTTACCTGTAAAGATAACACATTCAATTTTGGTTGTTCCTATTCCTGTCAAATTTTAGCACACTTTATCTTAAAGATGTAACAATATGTGTTTTGATTACTATTTTTCTTTTGTAGAATTATGTCTGTTAATCGGGGAAGAGGCAGAGGTCGTGGGAGGGGCATATATTTAAAACAAATACAGTCACCAGAATCTGCTCCAACAATTCCAAGAATACAAAACTCCAGTGACATGGTAAAGCCAATCCACATATAGATAAGATATCAATTAGTTTAGATTTGGACGGCTCTTCAGATCAATGGTTTACACAGTTCAAAAACAGCTGGAATTTACGTAAGTTTAAAGATCTAACCAAGAAGCTGTTTTAATAACAGTTCACTTTTAGTTAAGAAATGCCCTGCTGTAACAAATATGTTATATCAGTATTTGGACTCAGTTCAGAATCCGTATGAGGAAGCACTTAAACTAATGATAACTGTCTAGATTTCAAATACGCAAAATCTAAGTCTTTATCTTACACAATAATGGAAGATTTTAAGGCATGGAACTTGATATCCAGGAATAAAATTATACATTTATTAACTGTGGATATTAAGATATCTGCTTTTAATATTGTTAGACGTCAAAGTCAATTTGGACTTATGAAACTTGTTGCTGACATATATGAGATGGCAGCAGACTGTGATATTTTCTTAAATATTATAAAACAGATGATACAAGAAAAACAATACAAAGAGGTAAGGTGTATACTAGATCTTCGAACAATCAATGTTTTCTTGTTGCAAGCAGGTATAGTACATAATACCATGTAAGTTTCAGGACTTATGGTGGGATTCTAGGCACGTCTGTAGCAACTATAAGGGTATGTCCAAGTCTGTACTCATATATTTTAGATGCATACAGACATGCAAATAACTTTACAGATGCACAGAATCCCACCCTTGGTTTGGTATAGGAGCACCCTCATCTATAACAACTAAAATATAGATTCATTTTTATTCATTTCATATTATTGAATTTGAATTACTGGTGCTGCAGTACATTTTTAATTTATTCTACTTTATGTGTTTATTAGGCCTGTCAATGTGCTGCATTACTTGGACTACATAATAAATTTGGCATTGATGAATTCTTAATTCCATTAGTGCTACAAGATAAGTTATTTTATGTTGAAGATTTTTTAAATGAAAGTCCTGTCCATCAAATTGAGCTAGTAACATATTTAGACTCTGTTATTGGAAAACCCTCAAGTATTCGCTCAATATTAGAAGACTATGCAGTGTAAGTTTTTATTTTAATATTGTTGCTATAGTCACATTACCGCTTGATGTTTAGAAAATACAAGGTACCTGAAGTTAATTGGGAAAAATTGTGTTACAAACCATGGCGAAAACTGATAGCACGTTTGATAAAAATGTATAAACTGCCAACAGATGTGTCGCCATGTTTAAACAAAAAAAGGAATGAAGGAGCATTGCAATTCCTTTTAAATAAAAGATTTATTGATAATTCTTTTGGTAAGCAATTTTTATTATATACTTACTGTTAGGGTTGTGGAGAAGAAAAACTAATTTAAAAAAAATCTACCTGACCATCAATCGTGTTCCAAAGATTCACTGCGGCCCTGTATAGAAGCAAATTTATAGTAAAACATTAGGTATGTTACTTTGCTATTCAGAACATGCTCAGTGCAAGATCCAAAATTTGTTACAAAAATTTCAAAAAAATGCAAGTTGTGTGTTTGCCAACTTATTTTCTTAGAATTCTGATGCAAATTAGTTCTGTTCCAGATTATTCTGATGACGTAAATGATAGATTACAAGTTAAACTTAGTGCAAACTAGTGCAATGCAAATGAATATACCTACTTTACCCACACTTTTCATTCCACTAATAAAATATTTTCAAAATTTCCTTCTAGAGAGAGTGTTATGCATACAGGTCGCGGCATCTAAATTATCGGTTAGCCGAATATTTAAAATTATTACTAATTGAATGGTGAAAGTTTGTTTTAAGGGGCTTTTAGTATTCTTGTTTCAAATAAAAAGTTGCCAACACTGAACTAACGCATTTGGTTTTAAATAGAACGTTCTGTATGTTATTTAATTTTATTATAGCATCATTATAAATAAGATTTCCCTATATAACCGAATATACAGCAAATGATCCACGTTTCCTACCAATTATATAGTGCAATAAGACAAAATTTGTTTAATAATCTTTTTTTGGAAAATGAAAATTCCTATGGCACTTTAATAGACATAGAATTTTAATGTGTTATAGGCACTTAAAAGTAAAGAAAATTTGTTATTACACATTTATAATCATAATTTAACAGAAAAGTGATTCAGATGGCATATTATAGACATTTATGAAAATCATTCGATATTTAATAGTGATCCATTTGCTGTTCGCACCGTTCTCCGACTTGACTCCTTTATGTTATTACATCTAGTCTAGGATATAAAAAACAGTAATGACTAAAAACATGGTTGGAAGAATATTGGAAGCTCTTATCTCATTTCTCAATTCTCCGAGCAACAAATCCTAATCATTACAAAAAGAATTTAAAATGTTTAGAAGTGGTCGGTGGAAATCAGCTACTCCATGCCAAAACACAGTAATAACATTTTTTTTTCAAAATCAATCAACCTTTAGATTTGTCTTATTTCTAAATATCTTTAATACTTTCAACGATTTCACCTACTATTTATAATAGTAGGAAGGTTTAGAAAATAAGATAATATATAGGATGTTTTATTTGAAATAAAAAAGTTGATATTCGTTTCTGGTATAACCGAAAATAGTTCAATATTGCCAAAATTTTTACTCGAAAGATCGTTACCACAAACTCTCAAAGATAAACTTTCAGCATTTAACTGGTAATAATTCTCCACATTCAGCTAATGACTGTATGAAATTAAAAGTAAATGGCACACATTGTATTTGCTCTTGATAATGTTTTTTTTTGAAGTTATTACACTTTCATTTTCACAAAGTACATTTCACGCTACTAGGGTTCTAAATTATAACAAAAATTTCTAGGATATGAAAGTTGGAAGGAAATGGTTCAGGAAGCAGTCAAAGATGATAAAAATCTTCAGCAAGAACTCGTAACGCAGATATCAATATTTGGAGATACATCAGAAGCGTTGATGTGGGCCCACTTTTACAATGTATCAAAGGAGTATTGGCCTCAATCCGTCAGACTACTTAATGATAACCCCAACAGCGATAGGTAGAAATTAGTTGAAAATTTGAACAAATGTAATTCTTTATTTTTTAGGCATCAACAGCAAAATCTACAAATTGCACCTCAGGAATCATGGGATACTTCTGACGCAACACCTGTAATAAGTTATCATAAATTGGATATACCGCAAAGTCATATCAAATTAGTTGACAATGCACTGGCATTTGAAAACTTTCTAGATAACATGCAGGTGTGCCCACAAATCACTCTAAGTAATATTAAATAAGTAGTGCACACTCATATACTTTTCAGGATGTATATTTAGTCGGAGTAGACTGCGAATGGAAACCAACCTTTGGTGTCCAAAAGAGTGAATTAGCTCTTATGCAAATTGCAACAAGAGATTATGTATATATCTTAGACGTAATACAATTAGGAGGAAAAACACCCCATTTGTGGCAAGAGTTGGGAAAGTTTTTATTCAACAACTGTGATATTTTAAAATTAGGTATTACTTTGCAATAATTAAGGGTGATATTTGTTACCAACAATCTTTTTAAGGTTTTTCTTTTACATCAGATACGTCAATCATAATGCATTCATTACCTCACTTGTCCTTTAATCACCATGCTGGGTTTTTGGATTTATTGTTACTATGGAAACAAATTGAAAAAAATCCTAGTATAAAACTACCGTATGAAGGTAAATTTGCACATTCTTAAATATGCTTAAGTACATTTTTATTACACGAAATTTTAGTACAAAGTGGCGGACCAAGTTTAAGCACCTTGGTGCAGTTATGTTTGGGTCGACCTTTGGATAAATCAGACCAGTTTTCTAATTGGGAAAGAAGACCGTTAAGGCAGAGTCAATTGGAATATGCGGCTCTGGACGCTTACTGTCTGATACAGGTGTATGACGTTTTCAAATTATGTTCTGAAGCGGTTAACTTTCCTTTTGATGAGACCTGCTATAATTTAATGAGCACAACTAAATTTAAGAAAAAGAAATCAAAAACCTGTAACAAAGTGGTACGTAACATTGTTAAAAATCACAGAAGAATTTCATCAGATAGCATTTCATCACTAATAAATCACTAAAACTATTCGGATGTGATAATACTTGTTACTATTATGATTATTATTTTCTTCTCAGATTTTGCTGGGTGGCACTTAAGACGTGAACTTTGTCAATTCCTGTTATATGTTTCGTACATATTACTCTGGCGAATTAAAAAAAAAAAAACTCACTATTCTAGTTGATAGTATTTTTTGTTAAATACAACTCAGTTCTTTTTATTGAAATTGATTTGATAAAATAGAATACAGAAATTAAGAACTTATGTCACACAAAATTATTTATATTAAAACAAAAGTGATTATTTTTTTTATTTAAACAGTTTTAAAATAGTTTTTCTAAATGTAAAAATCAGACATTTTCATTAACTTTTTCAACAGATTACATACCTGAGGATGGCCTAGGTTGAAACATGTAGTTAAAATGAAACAATTAAAGGATTGATATCTAGAACCGCAGTTTTTATGCTACTCAACATATACATTATTATAAAAATGATTATATTCGCCCACGCACACTAAAATGTTTATTGTTTAACTTAACCATTATTGTTTTTTGGTGTGAGTGAATTCTGTGATTATAGAGTCTTTAGAGATTTGATAGTTTGATGGGATACAAGACCTGTGACAGATAGTACTATAGGTAACACTTCTATCATTTTCATGTTCCATCTTTCATTTCATCTGCTATTTGTAGATGCTTATTTACTTTTTCCGTAATGGTCTGGCACACAGTGGGACGTCTATTTGTTTGGCATCTTTAGACTCTTTGTCTACTACGACAATATCTGGCTTATGAGGAACTGTTGTGTCTGTTAATATGGATCTGTCCCACAGATTTTTTTCTGGGGATATCGACTACAGGGTCGGTGTATATTCCCAATATTTTTGTGATTCTGCGACGGTGTCAATATTTTTTTGATAATTCATGTATGATTTTGCAACGTCATCATATCTGGTTTTGTATGGCGTTGGTCGTAAGTTAGAACAGCTTGATATAATGTGGTCTGTATTTCCTTGATGTTTGTGACATTTTCTACAAATTTTCGTTATCCATCTTTTTATGAACTTGCGGTAGTTTTTCGTATATATGACCTTATCGTATATAGCAATTCTAAATCGTTCTGTTTCGGGATACAGTAGGCCATCTATCAACCATTTAAGTGATGTTTCTTTGTTTATAATGTTCTTTTGTGGATGTGAAAGGTAATGTTGATTCTTGCTTACACTCGTAGTGTATCAACATTAGCGTTGCGAACGAAGCTTTCGCCGTAATTCACCGCAGATCCTTCGTATCATAGCAGGGCTTCAAGCAGTATATTTCATTCTTTACCTGAGTGAATCAAGCGTTGTGCATGAAGCAAATTTTCATCGCTTTCACGCGTGAATATGCAGTGTGAACCGACGAAAGAGTGAAACGAGACTTATTCTCAAGTTACTGTATTGCGCACGCACTACCTAATATCTACTTCGTGAAAGATTGTGAGCTGTCAGTTTCGTTCATGGCATAGTTTTTGTAATCGGTTACATTTTAATATTAAATCAACAATAATGAAGTATACTCATTGGCACTTGTATTTTCTCTGACATTTATTTTTGTGGTCGGTCGAAATGTGGAATTTTTTCAGTGTCAACATTTATAACGAAATTAAAGAAACATTATAATGTATTTTGAAATGTATGTGGTTGAAAACAGGACTTATCAAAATAACTGCAGCAACAATTTTTAATTTTAGGTGGTTTATTATTACAACGAATAAAATTTATAATACTAACAAAATAAAACTAACATGTATTCATGTAACGTTACCTTTGAATCATATTTTTTTAACATTTGAAGGGCTTAGCGGTGGAGAAGGTTGATTTTTTTGAATGTTATTTTTTTTTTTGTTTAAGCATCGGGAGAGAAGGTGCAATAAAAAAGTTTCAATGTACTAAACTTCATACTAGTTTTACAAATAAAAATTCACATCTGCTAACGTGTAATAACTTAGATATCTTGTAAATTTATCATACCTTATTAAAAAGGCATCAGTATAGTATTACACACTTGGCCGAACTAAAGGATAATGCTATTAATATATAAAATGCGGAACGATTACACACTTGCCCCATTTTGCTGGGTAAGTGTGTAGTATTGACAGTGTTTAAAATTTCTTTTTTTTTTTCTAGTAAACCGTTGATAATTATAAAAGACGTATCTATTGAAGGCTTACAACTGGGCATATATTACGTACTTCTAGTGTAAAATTTATCAAAATGTCTTATTATGTGAACAGTGTTACATTTTCTACACACTATACAATTTTTACTACACACTTACCTGACTTTACCTTACAATAAAAATATTTGAAATCATATTTTTTTGTTAACATTGGTAGGGGTGAGAAGGGAAGAGGGATATTTTTTTAGTCATATGTTTTTTTTTAAAACATCGGGGGATAGGGCGCCTTAAAAATGTTTTTAATCATTTTTCTAAACATGGGAAGGGGTAAGAGTTAAAACAAATCATCCTCCTCCCCCTCTCACCTCTTCCAATATTAAAAAAATATGATTTGAAGTATTTTAATGGGTCTTCTCTCCCGGTGTTAACAAAAAGAGAAATATTATTTAAAAAAAAAGTCATCTCCTACCTCTCTCCCCCGCCTCCCCTCCTCCCTGTAACCCTCTTTAATTAAAAAAAAATTGATTTGAAACATTTTAATGCATCCTATTTGGCGATGTCAAAAAAAAATATTAAAAAAAAATCTCCTCCCTCACCTCTTCCGATGTTAAAAAAAAAGTATGATTTGAAACACTTTCACATCCTCTCTGCCAATGTTTAAAAGAAAGAAAAAAAAATTATCCTTTAAAAGACATCCCGCCCCCGCTCTAACCCCTTCTATTGTTAAAAAAAAAATATTTAATGAAAAACAAGTCTTTCCATTGTTATTTCAGTCGTAAATTGCGAAATCCTCTTGCATGTATATTGTATATACATATACGAAAATATTCCTGCTTAAAATAAGCATTAGAACAATTTCGAGTTAGTTGTGCATTACATTGCAGTAATATAATTAGTCGCTTAGCTTTTGTTTCGTGAAAGCGATGTGAAAGATTTACTTTATGCACAACACACCATTCACGCAGATAGGGAATCAAATATATGTACTGCTTGAAGCCGTACGATACGAATAATCTACCACGAATGACGGTGAAGGCATCGTCACCTACACTATACATTCACGCCGTGAAGGCAACCTTGAGAATAGGCTTCACTTCATTCGTTCGCTTCACATTGCAATATTCACGCACAGCTATACATATGAATGAAAGCTACGTTCATCATAACACTAAGCAACATGTTCTTCAAGGAAATTAAGTGGAGTATACCTTTTGTGTACTTGAATGTGTCTGTTTTAGTATGGATGTCTGTAATGAATCATGGAAATACTGCCGGATTATGGATTTGCTTATTGTGTAATGCTAGGATGTCAATAATTCCTCTTTTGTTCTCTCTTCTAAGTAACATGATCTAATTTGGGATGATGGTAATTGTGCTTTGTCATATAGTTCTTATGTCTCTTTGTAGTTGTTGTAATTGTCCATTTTATTATTCCAAAGCTGTATGTTAGGACTGGTATATAATATATAATATAATCCACAGGAACGTACCGTAATCACAACCATAATTATACTGTAATGAAGCTGACTGCAATAAGGAATAATAAAAAGGATGGCAATATTTGCCGAAAGTTGAATTATATTTAACATTTCTACGAATTCACTAAATCTATTTTCACAAAGAACACAGTTTCACAAAGTTTAACTAATTCAAATGCATTGAGATCCACCTTTATAGCAAGTATTTTGTATCTGGTTTTATCTTGTGTGCAGTGTTCGTATATCCCTTTATCGGTTTTTCCAATTTCAAATGTTTTTCTTTTTTTTTCTGTTTTTGTGCCATTGATATTAAAACAATATATTCTGCATTTGAATATAAAAAAACTTAATAAAATATATAGGTCCTGCAGTAAAAAAAAAAAACATTTGAGGCAAAAATATTTTTAACCTTCAAAATTCCCTCTAAAATGGTAATTTTCCTCCCATATATGAACAGTGGTTTTGTGTGCTTTGTTTGATATTTTTACATTTTTAATTTGCCACAATGCTAGATATTTATATATATACCTCATATTACATTTAATATAATTTAGTTATCTGATGAAATATACTATTTTTTTTCCTATGTCATAATATTAAAGTATGATCGTATCATATAAATAATTGTAGAAACCCAGAGATACGCCAAGAATTAATCCTCAACCACAATCCCCGCATCTCGAACCAATACTCGCAGATAAAATTGCTTTTGTATGTGATACAATGCTACAAGGTCTTGGAAAATCACTAAGACGATGTGGTATTGACACAACTATACTAGAAAATGATGTTGACCACAAAGAATGTGTTCGATATTATCAAGATGAAAATCGCTATATCTTAACAAGAGGACAAACATTTAATATGGTAATTCTTTTAAACACATAAAGAAGTAATTTCATACAAAAAGATATATTACAGTTGATGGGCTATGTACCTGCAGGACATTGTTTTCATGTAGAAACAGATGACATCGATGAACAGCTTAAGTTGGTCATAGAATATTTTAACATTATTATTACTAAGGATCATGTGTTCAGTAGATGTCAGGTAATTATAGTAGTAATATTTGCAGGTTTAATATGTAATTTTGATGTTAAAAATTAGCTTATTTATTTCTTGAAGTTTTTGATTATAGGGATGCAATAGTAATAGTTTTGTAAAAATATCAAAATCCACTATGAACGCGTTAGCTATTGCAGATAGAAAAAGCATGCAAACTTATTACTCAGAACTTATGGATGAGGCAACCGGCTTTTCAAGTGATGAGGATTTGGATGACCAACCAAGACCACCTGTTTCCTACACTAGAAAATGGGAAGTATGTAAGTAAAACTACAGTTCACCAGTTTATTCCTGAAACATGACCGTGTGTTCAAACAAAATAAATACAGGATATACTGATAAGTTGTGTGAATGTTATTTAACAATTTTTTTCTTGCCTTTTGGTAGGTACTGAAGAAAAGTTGGACTTGGGTTTAGCAACCACAAGGAATGGTGCAAAAATTCAAGTAAATTCCGTACCTTCCGGAATACTAGAAAAACAAGACATATTCTATGTGTGTGAAGATTGTGGCAAGGTTTACTGGGATGGAAGTCACTTCGAAAAGGTTTTATCAAATAAGTTACATGGGGTGGTACTGTAACTATACTTTATCCCCATAGTATTCAACTTCCTTTGAATAACATTATTGTTATTTTAATTCTTGCTAATCAACATCCTATTATGTATATGGAAATAAAATTTATATATTGGTCTTTAATTTTTAATTCTAAAGATAGCAAGCACGCAATTCACTAAAAAAAAAAAAAAAAAAAAAACGCTTTCGTAAGCAGTTTGCACTGTATAACTTTCTTCTTAACCAATAATCAAGAAGCTCTATGTTGCGCTATAAAGAAACTCTTTGTCAACACACTAACATTTTGCTGAGTTTTTTTTTTTTTTTCTGTCAATACTAACCGCACGAATAACAACCGATTACTCAAATTACAAAGACACGTGTAGGTGCGGGTATAGATATCACGCACCCTATGCGATTTCGCATAAGAGCTATATCCGATCCGTACGCGCATATACAATGTTCAAAATTATCTTTATCCGCAAAAATTTGGTGAATACCCGTGGATATGCAGCGCTCTATTTATAGCTAGATTAGATTAGGATTGAGGTGGCCTATGGACCTTTTCAGATCTATTGTGATTTTCTTAGGGAACCATTTCTAATTTTGCTTTCTTAATTAGGCCTATCATCTTTGAGAGCAGCTTCTTTGTGCAGCTACTAGCTGTGGGATCCTCTACGCCGATTACTAGAAACCTCGTTTTCGCCAGGCCTTCACATTGGCACAGCACATGAACTGGTGTTTCTTCCTCTTGGCAGAATCTGCCAGACCTATGTTGTACATATGCCTATTTAGTCTACAGTAACCAGTCAGTAGACCTACTATCATTTTGACAGACTTCTGTTTTATTTAGTAGATCTCTAGTAAATTCAGGCGTCTGTTCCTTTAGGAACTCCTTTGCCTGTCTCTGTCCCAGTGATTTCTGCCACCACTAACTGGACTGAATTATATATCTCTTCATTCTCCAACGAATGACCTTGACGAACCTCGCCTGGCCAGATCGTCCGCCGCCTTGTTTCCTCTCACGTCCGAGTGGCTAGGGATCCAAGCCAGGGTTAATTTCAATTTCCTTTGGATGCCTACCTCATTTAGGGCGCTTACATCTATTTATAGCTAACTTTATTATTATTAAAGTTACAATTAGTTAAATTAGCAAGTGTCAGTGTTTTGCTACTTTACAGTACAATTAAAAAGGAAACAATTTAATGATTTTTTGAGGTAATTATAATTTGATTTTTTTTTAATTGAACACTATTCAATTTTTTGAAACTTAATGTAGTATTTGCTTTAGAGAAATTTTAATACAATATGTCCTTAATACTTACTAGGGGCGGTTCCTCATAAACACCCACGGGGTCATGGCACCACCATTACAAATCACAAATTTATCATTGAGGAGCTTTTATTTTCTGTAAAAATACCGATAAATATACGTACACACAGACACACATTTAAGTACAGAACGAACGTTGCGATTCCCATGATTTGATGCGACCAAAGGCGCTTTGTGGTTATTTATGCAGACAAGCGGCGAACTGGGGCCGCATCTAGATTCGCCCCTGATTTTAGACGTTACGGGTATCCGCGTGGAGCTAGCGGAAGAGGGGGTGGTTGCAATATACGCAAAAATTACATTGGAGTGGGCCCAGCCATTTCGTGGCCCGCTGCCAGCTGGTTGATCGAATTATCTTGTCAGTGCTCGGCACTGTGCGGAAGGTGTCTCCCACTATCACGGTAGGCAAGCATGTGAGTCAGACGCAGACTATTGAAAGTAGAAACATACATCTATATAGACTATATAATAGAGGACCGTCGCATACGGACTTCGGTTTAGCACTTTCTCGCAATAAAAATTGAGTTCAAGAATATTTAATATTTATTAATTATAGTAATAAAGTGTAGTATTATTTTAGGATGACATCGCAAATTAATAACTATAATATTCAAATCAAAATGAACTACCATTCACATCCTTCTTAGGATAAAAATTATGAAAATGAAATAATAAATATAACAAGAGAGTCATTCCTCAAAAATGCATCATAATAGTGTTTTAAGTAAAAAAAAACAAGCCCTTTGCTTAGGTAAACAAACAAAGAAAATAAAAATTGTGTTTCCCTTTTTTTGTAAAAAATACGTGGGGTTATGCATAAAATATCCATTATATTTTACTCGACGATCTTCGCTTAAATAACTCATGTGCTCTGTGTTATGTTTTCGATGATATAAAATCACAAAAACACCTGAACCACAGTATAGGTTTATGCTGTGCCTGAACTGTACAAGTGACTCATGTACAGTGCCTGCCAAAAAAAAAGTTAACGACCTACGCGAAAATGTATGATGGCGAGTGCATTTAGGACGGACCATAACTTTTACTACGACTACGACTTATCGACGTAAACAGATGTTTTGTATAATTCAATTTCACTGAGACCATAACCTTGTATTATAGCATGACGAGTAGATTTATCATTTATCAAGTTACATCCAAATCAAATCTCATTTTTGTGATGAATGCAACAGAAAGAACTACTATATTTGCTATTTAAACTAAAAAGAAAACAATATTTAGGAGAGGCTTCAAGCTTCAAATACTTGTACAAGATGTTAAAATGAGTATTTTACTAAATACTTAAATATCTGGTTTAAAAAATCTTATATGAAATGAATTTGAAAATATAAGAAAACATAATTACACTACCCTAATATATTTTTATGTAAAGTAATGCCGTTTTATATCTGCAAGATATATATACTAAATACTAAAGTTGCTAAACTTCTAATTACAAACAGAATAATCACGATTTCGAATTCTGTTAATTGGAAATCGGTAAGTAGCATATCGCAATTACCGATTGATCTTTCTATTTTATAACCATTTAATAAATGTCAATTTAAAAATGACAAAAATAGATTTTAGAAAGAAAAATGCGAATTACAATTGATAGGAAACCTTTAACGTTCTGTATATATCAATACGGGTTTGTACATACATAAATTGCATCTATTAATAGACAATCTCTAGTAGCACCGTAACATCTTAACTTAAACATACATGTGTTAAAATGGTAGTGGTATGTAGGACACAACAGTTATTAAATACTAGTAAAAATGTGAACTTTTCAAGAACAATACAGCTGTCAAAAAACATCAATACGTTCGGACTTAGAAACGTATTTGATATACGCAATGTACAATCTAAGTACCAAAGGAAATTGAGGTTATGTGATTGTCGTAACTTTCATTCATCAAAAGAGCCTCGCTCCTCGCTCGCTAAACTATCACCATTAGAGGTAAGTAACTGTTGAGATTTTCGTTAATTAGTAGTTAAGTTAAGTCTTGTGTTAACCTTATGTTAAAACGATGCAAGTAAGAAGAGAAGATTAACTATTGTAATCCACAATTCCTTTAAGACAATAAGTACTGAGCGATTCATAAAATGTAAAACATGTTATATTCTGGATTTTAGGAATCATGTAATTTGATTCTATTTTTAATAATATGACACTTTCTTCAGACAATTTCTATGCCTTTCTTAGAAAAATACAGTAACAAACTAGAGGTAACTGATTTTTGGGACGTTACAATACAATAGGTGTAATATGTAAAAGGTTCAGTATTAGTTCCGAGAATTTATACCAAGTCTTAAACAAACCAGAACATGGATGATCCATTGCTTATTTATTCAGCACTCTATCGTAGGAATTTCTGTATACAGATTGATTCTGTATAATCGTGCCTGTGAATTCAATCCACTCTGAACATCTCCCATACAAGAATTAGTTACAACTGTCCTCAGAAATATTGTGTGGCAATAAGAAGTATGATATACTTCACAAGTAGACTTCGTAACAGTATGATTTCTACTGCATTGTACGATTCAATATATAACAAAATTAGAATATCTAATATCAAATAATAATGTTTGAGACTCTGGGGTACTATAATCTTTTGAACACAAAGTAAAAAAAAATATTTAGGCAGAGTTTAGCGTGAACTGAATTCACAAGCCTGGTAAGAATATTTAAACAATATAATCAAAAATGAAATAACTGCAAAATATGTTACTATCCACACAAGAAGGCAACTATGTACTCTGAATAAAAGCAAGTTATAAGTATGAAAATCTAAAATGAAAGGGTGAGAATAGAAATGTTCTGTACTGGTTATAGCGGATATCGATGTAATTGAGGAATCTTTTGATCCTATAATTTCTTATTTTATTTAAGTTTTAAAGGGTCTGCTTCATTCCTATAAGAACGTTTTTCAAATTCAAAATATTTAGATTCCCTCAATTGTATTTCGTCCAACCAATGCACCTTTATTGAATATAACACTTTTATTAAATAAACTAATTTATGTGTTTACAATGTGTGAATAAAGGCGCTAAACTTTTTTGTGACCAATTGCAGTTGGTGGAGGATTTATTAATTCTAAAACTCTGGAAAGGATAGGTTTTGCTTTCTTTTTCCGAACTTCCCGATATTTACTGAGGCACATGCGACAAATAAAATGTTAAGTAAATACCGGTGTGAACTTGCCAAGCAAGATAATTAAAAAAGAAAAGTTCGATTGTACTTCGTTTGTACCCGTTTGCACCACCTTCAGTTTCGTTTGTACCTTAAAGATTAAAAAAATAGAAAGCATTAAAAAAAAATTCAGCAAGCAAATTCAAATACGGACAACGTCATTCGAAAAAGCATTATTTGTACCCGTTTGTACCACCTTCGGTTTCGTTTGTACCTCCAATAAGGTTAAAAAATAGAAAGGGTTAAAAAAAAGTTCAGTAGGCAAGTAGAAAATATTCAAAAACGGACAACGTCATTCGAAAGAGCATCGTTTGTACCTCTTTTTAGATCACTTGTACTACAACCAAACCGGAAGTATAGGCAATTCAAAGTATGTCAAAAAGGGAAATTTGGCTATTTTTTGAGATATCGAAAAACGGCCAAGGCTATTCGAAAGAGCATCGCTTGTACCTCTTTTTACATCGTTTGTACTTCCACCAAACCGGAAGTAGATGTAATATGTCGAAGAGAGAAATTTGGCTATTTTTTGAGATATCGAAAAACGGCCAAGGCTATTCGAAAGAGCATCGTTTGTACCACCTACGGTTTCGTGTGTACCACGAAGGTTAACAAAAAAGAAAGGGTTGAAAAAGAGTCAGCAAGCCAGTACAAGTTATTCAAAAATGTACGTCATTCAAAAGAGCATCGTTTGTACACATTTGTACCTCCATTTAAATAGTTTGTACTTTTACCAAATCGGAAGTAGAAACATTTGAAAATAAATAAGTCGGAAAGAGAAATTTCGTTAATTTTTGAGATATCGGCAAACGGCCAACGCCATTCGAAAGAGCATTGTTTGTACCTCTTTTTACATTGTTTGTACTTAAACCACATTGTCCGTTTTTGAATACCTTGTACTTACTTGCTGATTTTTTTTAACCTTTTCCATTTTTTTAACCTTTGAGGTACAAACGAAACTGAAGGTGGTACAAACGGGTAGAAACGAAGTACAATCGAACTGTACTATATATACGTTCCTTTTTTTTTAATAAAATTGCTTGCCAAGTTCACACCGTGTCTGTATTTGTTGCAATATTTGCTGTAATCTTGGTTGCCAACTTCCTGAGTTTCAGAAAGCTATACGATTGTCAGTATAGCCGATTGAGTAATATTCACACTGTGCACAAGAATTTTACGCTCAAGAGTGGGGCATGTAATTTAATAGGATTTTCTTGTCTCTTTTGCTATGTCTATATTAACATCAAAACCACAAGATAATATCCTAAGTAAAATAACCTTGTGAGATGCGTCTCTCAATTAATGGTAATTCATCTTAAACCCCGTGCTTCATTTTAATGTACTACGCGAAGATATCTATTCTAAGTACCATATGGATTTCATAACAATGGAAATGTTCCTACTCTAATGAAATAATTTCCCTAAGATTATTAATAAAAATAACACAATACTCTGGGAAGCAGTCCCAGGCCCTGTTACTGATAGCAACAAATTATTGTTATTATCTTTCTGGGTTTGGAAGAAGCAGCCTCCACGTTCTTTTAGTTCCGATATCTGTGCCGTTTTCAGGTAGCTTTTCATCCTGCCTTCGTATACGATGAAGGCGTCCATTCTTTCTCAGCTGCTCTAGTTTTATTCACTGTTCACTTGCATGAAATGAACTGAAATCAAAATAAAGAATAGCAGTATCTATTCCAATGTTTAACAATAACTTCATCCTAATTACTCTAATCAATAGTAATTAAATTAAAGATTTATATTTAAAATATTTTTATTTTTTCTTATTACTTATTATAACTGGGTGAGTTTTTTATCTTGAGACAACGGAATATCTCTAAAACACTGCATCAAATCAAAAAAAGATCTTAATAAGATTTGTTATAATGTAGGGGGCTCACTGAATGGTGCCGAACTCGATCCATTATTTATTGTTATCTACTGACGTACATTTTCTGTCAAATTTTACCTATACGTCAATTTAAATTACCTCCGCCACTGATAGCTTTAGTTCGCGTATTCTACGTTGACATTATGATGACGTAATATGTATTTCTTATATTGAGACTACTCTACCCTATTAACTCTTTAGCAACATTACTAAAAATTCCCACCATTCGACCGACTAGTTATCTCTAATATCTGTTTCGCGTTGCGCCCAATTTACCCCCCCAGCTAATGCACTAGCTTCCGCACGCGACCGCCAATCATTGGTGAGTGCGTAATGGGAATCATTAACCCTTCCAATTCTACATAAATAGCGTTTAAAATTACCGTGACCCATTGTTAACTCTACCTCGTAACCCTTAATACCCCCAAAAACGTGTAACGTTACCGATAAATTTCCTAGTCCACTTCCCATTTAAAGTCGTATCCCACCTACCCTGCCAATCATTATCAAGTTTATCTCTAAACGCTTTTTTAACTACGTTAGCGGAAATTAACCCTTACCTAATTATCGCGTTATCCCGCCTAGACACGGCGTCTTTGGCTAGTTGATTCGTATCTCTCATTACTGATTGCACCCACGTGAGCCCTATCCAAAAAAGTCGCGTAATATATGAGATTCTTAGATCTCAGAGTAACTTTCATGAAAAGTAATAGTGGGCGTTTGTAAAATTTGACTTTCTTTAAAATCCCCAAAAATTGAAATGGCTGATTCAAAAAATAAAAGAACTATTTAAAGTGATATTTATATATATATTCATTAAATTTCCAAATAAAAGAGAAAAAAAAACATTTAATTACAATCAACAGGGGAAAAACCTTAAGACTGAATGTCTTGGATTAAAATAACCCCTTCGTGAATTTACAATTAAAAAGGACAATGCAAATCCTTTAGCAAACAAAATGGTGGATTCGTTCTAGAAGGAATTTCTTATACCACAAAAAATCCACGTGGTCTCAAAAATTCAAAGCAAACTAAAATTTAATTAAATTACACGTGGAGAAACAAGCAAAATTAAAAATGAAATTTAAAATACAAGCACTAAGCTACTCTTCACCTACCCCGATGTGAATAAAATACAATAAAATTAAAACTAACAAAAAAAAACGGAAAATTTAAACTCTAAACGCGATCACTTCTAAAACGAAAATTATTAACGAGCCTTACACAAATTGTGCACAACGATATAACACCTATTAATAACTAGTGAGTTGCTAGATGGACGATTTTAAAATTTCAAAACAAACGAACTACATCTTAAAATAAAAATGAATTATCAAACACGGTAACCAAGAAAACTAAACAAAACAGAACTCGCGCTCGTCAATCTGGTAACTGACCTGGCCTCAAGGTAACACAGTCATATATATGAAATTTACATCTGCGTGCGATGAAGCCGCAACGCATCGCAAAGAAAATACTAGCATATAAACTATATACAATACAGGTGTACGCAAAATGTACAAATAAATGAAATTAACTTTACACAACTGAACAAATAAAATAATACTAACAATTAAATCAATTAATAAAATCTTTTCAAAATAAACATATATTAGAATAGCGGAAACTCTATCCTTGCTCTGACAAAACCAATCCGGACTGAACAAAAATACAAATTTAAATTTCCGAAACCCGGGGTGCCATTCCACCTAATTTATTGCATCTAACTCTGCTTAAAAAATCCCCTAGTTTAAGCGTTTGATTATATATTTCGACACCCCTATTATAAACAGCAAAAGCCGTCTCTGCAGCACTCTCACCCTTCGATCCATCCGTAAAAAATCTAAACCCCTTCCAAAAGTGTCTATAAATTTGTTACTATATAAATAATGCTTTTTAAATCCGCGATATGAAGTTCCCCTCTCCCGCGCTCCTGTGAATAGTACCCGCCGCGTTACCGCTTAAACCCCATCATCCATGTGACTCTAGCCTCAGAATAAGCAGAAGTGACAATAGGCAATCGCTGGATTATTTAAAATTGAAAACCAAATACCACAAATTTGCGTTTTGAACAGGTCAACGATTTTTCTCATCATAACAGAACGCAACCCTACTTTACACACATTATTGCTGCGAATCGAAACCGGTTTTATGTGACAGGCGCGTATACAGCTTGAGTTTATAGGGGGGTAGTAAACATTTACTTAATTTTCTTATTTTCACTAAAAAAGAAAATTGTTTTAGTTCGCACTTTAGCCAAAGCAAACCGCCACACATAATATTTCGGATTTCGAGAGCATTCTAAAACGGAACAACGTAAGGACATGACGGATTAGTCTCAAAAGAAGACCCCTAGATAACAATAGAAAATCAACTGTTGTCATTTCTGTTTATTTTGTACTCTAGTCGTCAACCATTGTTAAACTAACTCATGCTTAATAGAAACCTCAAATCTATCTTATCTGCTTCAGTATTTTAATTACTTGCGACACAGTAAATTTCCTAGGTTCATTGGAGAACATTAAAACTTACATGATTTGTGGTTTTGCATGCAATAAAAATAGCGCATGCGCATTCAATAGATTAGATAGACAAGTGTTATAACAGACAACAACCTAAAAAAAGGTTTTGACGGAAACATACAAACTGTTGGATATTATTTGTACAACGCCCATGTCGACAGCAGAATGCGAACGATGTTTTTCCACCCTCAAACGCATTGAAACTTTTCTGAGAAGCAGAATGTCAGAAGATCGACTGAACGCATTGGCGGTCCTATCAATAAAAAGGAAGTTAATTCAGTCTATCCTGGATTTTGACAACAAAGTCACAGACGTCTTTTCCAGCATGAGAAATAGGAGAATGGATTTTATGTACAAAAAATAGGTAACTTTTTATTTTGTGCCCACCCTCTTTTATAGTTCACGAGCCGCCACTGGTTAATGACACCCCAAATCGTTTATGTCCATCTCTGTATGTTGATATATGGATTTTTCGATACGACAATATATCCATGCTTGTAAAATATCAGCAAAATAATATTGATATTTTTCGATATATCGACATCAAGGAAATGACATGAAATTCAAAATTGCGCCCACAAAACTCAAACAGAGCACAATTGCAAACGAATTCGTCCGCAAATATTTTAATATATCCTTGAAAAATCATGGCAGCATTGTTCCAAAAAGTATTTATTTGTAAATAGAAATAATAAATACGGAAAAAAAGAAAGAAAATGAATGTAAAATACACAAGTCGTATAATTATAGGTGTTTAGCAAACATTTGTATAATAATTTGCCTAGATAGGTAATACAGGGCACATACTTAGAAATGAAGCCCGCGTGATCTCTGACGTAACAAGGTATAAATAATATGTTTGCAACGAATTAATAAATATCTAACTAGTAAGCCACAAAGTCAATATTTGACAGTTAACTTTAATACGTTCGTGTCGTATTGTGTTGACTATTTTAGTTTTTATTTTATTTCTACGTGCTCGTTAACTGAAACAATTTTCCTGACAAATTTTATTTGTTAATATTAAAGTAAATCTGTGTAGAAATTGTATTTTGAAATCTTAGCACATTGCTAAGTAAGTTCCATAGGTCAAAAATTTATTCATAGGCTCAATTTCAACAGTTCAAGTATACTTTGTCGCGTAGGCATAAAATCAAAAGAGCGCGCAATGTTAGTAAAGTTTTTCGTGTAGTTCTAGATTTTAAATTAAGAATTCAAAATGTTGGTAACCAAGGAAATCAAAACTAAGAAATTATATTTCCAGACTCAGAAAATTACATTTAAACTAGTGATGGGCAGAATCGAATACTGTAGAATTGAAAACTTTTAAGAATCCAGACATTCATTCGAATACTTGAGTACTCGAATACCGACAGCAAAGTTCGCGATTCTACATTGTTCTCGAGAACTTTAGTAAGTATTCGAATATTTGTTCTCAGGTGCCTGGTCTCGAATCTTCTAATAAGTGTATTATTTATTATTTTCATTTGATTGGGACACTATTAGCACAGAATATCTAACAACCCGAATATCATCTTGGCCTGGCGGGCAGGGTTCGCGCATTCTCAACGCGCAGCTTGATCCGCCATTAAATCGGGCGAGAACTTGTGGTTCCGGCTATGTTCGCTCTTTGCATTAGGCACACGTCGCTGATTTCAAGTTTGTATTCGTATGTTAATTTAAATAGTGTTATCAAGTGCAAGAGGATAAAATATGAAAATAATGGAAAGAGAGTAAAATAATTGTAAAAATAAGCGATATGCTTTCATTTTAACGTAGATATGTATCATTCTCGAAATTCACTTCAGTTAGGTACCGAAATCGCACCGTCACGCACCGAATTCTATCAAAGCCCATTCTGACTTCTCGCCCGAACAGTAACATCAAGGTCACGAAATTTTGCGCACTGAGATCAAAAGAGCCGACAAAGAGATTGTATTCTGGTTGTTAGATATTCTGTGCTATTAGCTTCTTTTTTATTATTATTTTTTACTATTTTTTAACTCATTAAATGAATTAGATAGATATACTTTTTGTAATTTATAAACACTGTATTCTGTCTCAACTTTTTTAATTCAATCTACAATTCTGAATTAGTTTTATATTTGTTCATAATAAATTTTAAATTTTCCTTATACCTATAGAATTTTGTCTAAATAAATATGTAGATTAGAGTGAATCATTTTATTTCTTATCTTTTATGAATGTGTATAGCACATTAGCAGCATTATAGGAACTATGTTGTAAAATTTTACAACCTATGCAAAATCTATTAAATTACTTGAATATCTACACGTAACCATGAGTGCATTTTCTGTATTTAATAATCAATATTTTTAAAAAAATATCTTTTCTGTTATTATATTCTGAGGAACATTTCAAGTAGTACATATTATATGGGTACAACAAATTTCTGTAAATTTTAAAGTTTACAACTCTAAATTCCAATAGTGTTTTTAGTAGTGATAATCTGATAATACAAACTTATTAGAAATACAACGATTCACTCTATTTATTCAACTAGATGACGCATTCAAATAAAATTAATACTCCTATTGGATCTCAAGAACCGACAATTAACATACGAGGAACAAATATTCGTATACTTTCTTTCGAATTCAAAGATCGGTGCATATGAATACGAGAACCGAGAACTGGCATCTGAGAACATGTATTCGAATACTTTCTTTCGAATTCAAGACTCGGCGCATCTGACAATGAGTACGAGAACCGAGAACGGTATTCGAATACTTTCATCAGTTCTCGAGTGGTCTCGAGAACAGTCCGGGATCGATAACTTTGCCGTTTTGCATTCGAATACTCCCGTCACTAATTTAAACATCAAAAATATACGGTTTCTCATTTAAAATGTAATAAATTTGTTCCTATTTTTGGCAAAGCCGGATGATAAAGAAAATGATAGTACTGCTTAAATAATTTAAAACAAATAAATAGTAATGATATGAATTTATATTTTATTATGTAATATAAATTAATGGTACATCAACAGAAAATGACTAACTTAACTTGGCATAATATAGAATGACAATTAAAAACTGACAGCTCATAGCTATACATTTACATCTCCAACACTCTCCCTAAATTTAGGTATTTTCTAATGCAGGGGTCCCCATGCCTATGCCCACGGGCACCATGGTATCCGCCGACTCATTTAGGTGTGCCCGCGAAAAAAACAACGAAAAAAAAAATGTTTAAGTTTTCTATAAAGTTCAAAGATGTATTGATTTTTGTGCCTAATTAGTATGCAACTTATTGGACACACATAGAGAAAGACCCTATTATTTTTTTGCATATTATGTATAGGTATTATTAACTATGTATAACTATACGTTTACCTTAAAAAAAATAAATTGTGCTCGCCGCTCGATTGCGATTTTATAATGTGCCCATATATATGAAAAGATTTGGGACCCTTGACCCATTTTCTAATGCCTCTTCTCTAAATCAAGCAAATTTAACATTTTGCTATGCTGCGTTCCATATAGACTCTTTGTTAAGATATCAGCTAGCATATCTTCAGTTCGAAAATATAGTGCCGTCTTCTACTGCTTCTCTTACAAAATGAGTATGACTCGTCCTTTTGTTCAACACAAAAGGTGTTCTGGTCTGTTTCCCCTTATGCAAGAAACGCATGATGTACTTTGTTTAACAGAATTCTTGTGTTCTTTAAAAGAGACACGATGGCCTCCTCTTTCCCCAAACTTACACCGCTAGATTTCTTCTTATGGAGATATTTAAAACAAGGAGTGTACGAGGATCGTCCTTTCAACAATGTTGAAGAGTTAGAAGATGCCATAAAAATACAATGCAGAAATATTCCTGCCAATATGTCACGGTCTACAGTTCATAAATTTCATGTGCAGACAATTAGTTGCATAGAACGTGAAGGTGAACATGCAGAGACGCTTATATAATTTTGTTCTATTTGTTTTTCTGTTCTTAACTTTTTACCATTCATTTATTAGGTGTTTATAATTTTGTATTATAAATTTTGCTTTCATTTGATGTTATTCGTTTCATTCATTATTCATAGTTTATCTATATCTATATTAATTTTGTGCTTACTAGCCTTATTTCTAGTACCTTATCGTGAATTTGAAATAAAAAAATTGTACTTTGAAAGAGAGTTTTTGAATATTCATATTATTATTGTCAAACATTTAGGTACCTTATCAAAAATAATATCCAAATCTGAGTTGAGTTAGGCAGAGTTCACACCGGAATGATACGACAAGCGACACAACCAGTAAGACGGCACATGCCGTGTAAATTTAATTTAATTGTCGTGTTACTGGTTGTGTGGCTTGTTATATTGCGTGTCGTATTCCTCCGGTGCGCATTCTATCTAAATTTACACGGTACGTGTCGTGTTGCTGATTGTGTCGCTTGTCGTATTGCGGTTGTATCACTCCGGTGTGAACTCTGCCTTCCATATCGTTGCAACAAGCATGCAAGTTGTGATTGCTTATGAAATTGTATTCCTATAAATACATTTTCCAAATTTTATGGAATGTGAAAGAAATTCTTAAAAAGGGATCTTCTTGAAGTTAGTTTAAATAAATAATAACGTTAAATATTAAAAAAAAAATACAAATATTATACAGGGATTAATACAAAATTTATGAATTTTTTTTAGTAGCAGGCCGTGACTTTATATTTGGGTGCTTTTTTAATAAATAAACAACTAAACTAAACTTTTTAATAACATTTTCCTGTATTCTTCGAAATGAGGGTACTTTACTCTTATAACATTTTCATATTTTTTGGTCTGCCCTGTAAGCTAATTGACTTTAAGATGTCTTAGGGTCCTCAGTCTAGATGTCAAGCATGCACCAACGTCTGACAGTATTTATTTTGCAATTGCGCAACTAATAAAGAAAATTCCCGTTTGTTGCACACTTATTGTTAGTGGACCAACATACAGTGTCTGAAAGATGGGTCCACTAACACACACATACAAGAATACCGTTCTTTCCTAATCTTTGCCGTTACATACAAATATTAGCTTTTTCGTATAATTATATTGGTAGTAATGCACCGACAAAATTGTAGTAAAAATTAAAACTAAATCAAAAGAATTTAGACCCCTTCTAACATTGCCTCACCACCTCTATTAGTGCTGACATATGCAGTTATTAACGCATATATCAACCATAAAAAGTAATTTTTCGAAAAACCATAAAAGGACATACCTTTATTTACAGGAACATTCATTAAAAATAAAATTTTATTGCATAGATTACTAACACCTTGATGAATATGTGTATAGATAAAGTTTAGAAGCTTTTAAATTGCAAGTGATACTTTTAGGGATTAACAATATTAGGTACACTGTTATTGCCGATATGTATACGTTTTTAGTAGTGTTTTCCGTAATGGTATGTATGTATTTTCAATAATTTATTGTAAAGCTTTAACAGATAAACAACAGCTAAAATATTTTTAAAATAACACATTGAACTAAATACTATATACATACAGTGGTGGATAAAAAAAAATAGATCTGACTGTAATAATTGATACATTTATTTCATTACTCCACCTTATATGTATATGTAAAATATGTCTATGTCTACTTAGTTTTTACCTAGCTTCTATGTAAAATTGGGCTTTTCCTTGAGTAAGCTTCCTCGTCTTTAATAAGAAATATAGGATCTACCAATAAGAAGTCCGGGTTCGACAGAATCAGAACAAGGCGTAATAATCATTATACAGAATGTTAATACCAAGTCGTTTACATTCGAAAATGGCGGTTGGAACTTATTAAAACAAACAACGTTTGTTAGTTCCAACTCTTGATTTGATGCATCAGTTCGTAGTTATTGAATTTCTTTGGTTTTTCGAAAAATTACCGTTCTTCTAATTTTTTTATTTTAAAACAAACAAAAACATGAAGATAAACTTTTGACTATCTAAAACATCTTTCATTTTTTTTCAAATACCAGCATGACGAGCGATCAATAATTTCAAATTTGAAACTGTTTACATGTTTTTGGGACAGCAAGGCGTAATGCAAGATCAAGGAATCTATTGGCGAAAATTTCCAAATCGTCAAAAACCAAGTAATTAACATTTTAGATTTTTTTTAGAAGTTTGTTAGAGATTGATGATTTTAATCAATAATTGGTAGAAATACCAACAGATTACGTCGAATCCCTGCATTTGAACAGGTCGTATTTGATGTTGTTAAAGATAATCCATCGACGAGAACAATAGTTTTAGCTGACAGAATAAAATAGATCATATGATGGTTTGGAGAATTCTAATGACGCAAGGTTTTACTCATACATCTGTTCACCGACAGATGGTGCTCTCATGCAACAATAACTGTTGTAGATTCATGGAAATGTTCTAATTCAACTTATATACGCAGGGGTTTAGGTTTGTTGTTAAATTTTGAAATACGACCGTTTTACTATCTTATATATTTTATAGTTTTAGTTGTTCACATTCCATTCATTTTTATTTCCTACTTTTTTCATGTCTTTGTGTAAATTATAAGTTCCTTGAATTAGTATTAAGGTTTATTTAGCAAGAATATTTTATCCTTATTTATTTGATTGTTGGAAATTTGGTGAAGCAATTCAAAATAAGCACATTTTTCACATCAATGCGCATCGCTGATTACTTATTAATTATTAATTATACTAATAATAAAATGTTGTTCATGGATTTCTACTAATTTACCTGATCAACCACTTTTATTATTATTTTTTACACTCATACAACATAAAAACTACATTTTCCAAACAAGATGTAGCGAAATTTCTTTTATCGATAAAGAATCGTTAAAAACCAGTACTAAAGCTGTCCACTCTGAGAAAAAGATTTCTTTGTCGTTAATAAATATGCATTCATCCAAATAAATTATTTTTTTAAATAGTAGCAAAGAAATATTTATTGGTTCCTACGAAACAATTATTTGAAACAAATAGTGATTTAGGTGGGAAATTTCTTCCTATAAAAAAATTTAGCTCTGACTTGAAAATAATCGATATCAGTCGCAAAGTAAAATTTCTTTGTTTGGAATAGTGAAGAATATTTGGTCGAATACTCTATAATTTATATTCGAATAAATATTTATTTGATTGTAAGAAGCGATTTTTTTTGTAATTAATAAAGTATATCTTTAATAATTTGTTTAATTGACAAAACAATTTTATTAGACATATTATAAAAAGATTCCAGCTACTGTCGACGGTATGGTTTCGTCCTGATAGTTTTTCCCTAAATATGAAATTATAGGTGTTACCAAATTTACCAAAAAACCATCAAAATCACTGCATGCCATTTGGTTGTTGCCCCTCCACATTAGCGGTTGATTCGCAAAAAGCGCCACCTGTATGCAATGGGGAAACTGTTTTTATTACACTAGGAAATATTTATTGGCAAGTATAATAAAATATAATAACATGTCTGTCATGTAGAAAATTTAATCGAGTATGAAAGTTACTGTATGAATAGGAGAACCGCCATTTCACGGCAATTTCTGTACTGGTAGAATATGTTTAACGTATTTACTACCACAGGCCAGAAAACTTTGCTACTATATGTTTAGAACATTATGCCATCATGATTTAAGTAATACAATTTTGACGTAAATCTATATGTCCGCAAATGCTGCTATTGCTATTTTTTTGATTCGAGAAAGCTCGAAATCGTGAAGACTAGATTGTTTAGTGCGAGATCCATAGGTTTTCTGCCTGATATGCCTGTTGGTGTACGCGAAGTTGCCTATATGGAAAAATTACTTCTCTGATATGATATTCTAATACCTCTTCCAATGTCTTAAAAAAAAATAACTTCAGTCTAATTGGACGAAGAAAAGGAACTAGGAAAGAGTTCCGATTTTAGCATTTTGGGAATATGCACCACTCTTATCGCCGTCCACCTTGTTGGTATTTAAATCCAAGCAAGACTAACTCTGAAGAGTCTAACCAAGTGACTGGGAGAGGTTTGAGCGATTTAATCACCCAGCTGACCGCATTAAATGTTACTAACTTCTTCGCTATTTACGAAGCTTAAGGTCAACTTAGGACGTTGGGTACTGCGAGTGTAGTGTGATCTGAGATCTTATTCGTCAACTTTTCATTCATTCATCAACATCTTAGGGAATGGTTATGCATCAGAAGTTCTAACGTTGCCTTTCCTGAGTCCATAAATTTGCTATCGATTCGTTTTAGGGAACCTAATGTCCGCACAGGATCTCCTGAGAGCATTTTGTGGATTCTTGTTAGTTGTAATACACATACAGGGAAGCCATTTGCCATTATGTATGTATGCAAATGGAGGGTGATAATGCGACCTAAAAGATCTATTGTGTCCCCTATTCTTGTTTTTTACAGCTGGCCTTCCAACCCTATTCCTTTTAAAGAGCTGAAGATGGGGGAAGGCCTCGAGTTAGGTAAATCTCTTTTTTCAATTTCACATGCTCCCTGGTAAAACATACCTTAGTTGCACAGTGCTACGCAGTTTGAGAGGAGGTGGATGGCTGTTTCATCCTGTTCGCCACAAAATCTACATTATATTCCTTTGCTAATCCAAGCTTAGTGAGATATCCTTTGAATTTACAATGATACAACTAACCCTGTGAACATAGAATACTGTTCTTACTCAGGCATTCTGTAAATCTCTTCTGCTTCTAGGTTTCTAGAAGAGTTTTAGCTTGCCTAGTTCCCTGAAGATTCTTCTAATATTTGGAATTTCTCTTTTTTTATTTTACCTTTTAGTTTCTTCAGAATTGTACTGCTACTTATCCTGCAAAAGGATTCGGGTCTAAAAATGGTGTTTCAGTCCCTTTTTTGCAATATTATCCGTTATTTCGTTCCCTTCCACTCCTATGTGCCCCGGAATCCACAGGATAATTACTTTGTCCCTTTTGCCTAGCTCAGACCTATCAGACCTGTTGATAATCTCCTGCTTTCGGTAATTCTTATCAATATTGAATTGGACGCATCTTTCAATATTTCGAAATACTTGGCTTAAGCCGACACATTGCTTTTCCAGTTCCCTCTGCCGTTTTGGAGTCATCCGTGTACCACTTGATGATATTTCTATTCAATTTCAAAATAGTGCTTTGATCCCACTTGCTCTTGTTGCTGAGCTTTATAGTCAATTCTTTCACAAAGCTGTTTTTTTGACGTACCATCCAGGACCCAGGTTTGATCACCGTCAGGCGATTGAGGCGTATTCTTAATCATTCCTTCCTTCATCATTCTAAGTGTGGTTTTTTTTTGCTACACCCTCAACCGCAATGTGGAGAGGGGTACGAACCAGGCAGGTTCTCATAGCACTTCGGAAAATTTAACTCTCGCGGTGACCAGATTAATTATTTTGCTTCAAGCTACTGACCCACAATTTCTGCACACCTCAAGGCTGTTTTGGCCTTGTTGGTTACTTCCAATTCGTGTTTGTTCCAGAGAAGTATGTTTTGCCCAATCATTTTTAGGGTCTTGAAATTGATTTTCGTTTTCTTGGCAAATGGTACTAAGATAGTCTTAATGAGATTAACATTAAGTCCCACCGATAGACATCATCTTCTCGTCAACTTGAATACGCTTTGAACTACGTCGCAGTGGGGTACTCTCAAATGTGTCTCTTGCGTCTATGACAATATTATCAGCATACTTACTCTTGGCAAAGTACGACTAGACCAGTCAATCCGAATATGGGTTCATCTACTATTAGGCTTCACATAAGTGTGACGAAACGTATTATAAATCGTATACTTTGTCGAAATCTAGCATTCTTTTGTTGCAGTGTTTGTTTTTTGTTAATAATTATTTGTATTAAAGTAACTAAAATCTTTTGGATAGATCGACAATAAGGTTTCAGAGAAATAATATAATAGACCTAGTTTAAGTATATTATAGATATTTCAGTTTCAAAAATCGATGGAACGGTTGCATTTTTTTTTAATAGCCCTTCAAATAAAGGAGTAATTTTCGAAAAATGAAAGTAAGTCCAATAACCACGAAATGGGGCATCAAATCAAAAATTGGGACTAAGAAAAGTTCGTTTTAATGATTTTAACTGCCATTTTAGGGTGTAACGACTCAGTTAGTAATGTTATAATTAGAGTGGTCAGACGTGTCTGCTTACACGGGTCGCACTCGCCTCGCGCTATGCAGAACGTTTAGCCATAGTGTATCATCAAGACAGTAAAATCACTCCCTCCAATTCGTGTATCTAGTATCAGTGTTAGTCGACTCTTAATGCGAGATAGTACAATTCTCCTTAGGCTGCAACAAAATATTCCTGTGCCCACACTTTGCTCGGTTTTTGAACCGTCCGTAAACCAGCAGGTGTCTACTTACGTCAGTGTTCTTTGGTTGCAACCCTCATGGGATTGTGACAAATAACCGGTTTATAAGGAACGACTTACTGTCCGTGACTTTTAACAAAATGTCACCTGAAAAATTGCCAAGTTATCATGCCATAAGCGTGAAAGAGCAGCAAACTGGTGGGCCTAAAGAATACATTTTAAGACGCTTCTATTTGTGGATCCTATATCTCATACATAAAGATCATGATGTATGTATACATTTTGTTCAAATATTGCAAAAATGCTGGTTACCTGTTGGATAAATAAGACTCCGCATAAGAAATTGAAAGATTTAGTCAACTACAAATCAAATACTAAAATATTATTACTTTTTAGCTATTATTCTCGAAAACTGCTGGCGAATTTTATTATCCAGACTGCGAGTATAACGGTATGTCGTGCCTCAATTGTTACGCCAAAAAAATGTGTACATTTGGTGTACATTGGAGCAGTACAGATTGTGCAAACAGTATAGCTGGTTACTCAAAACCTTACTGCAATCCACAAACTAATAAATGCACCAACATTAAACCAGATGGTTGTCCGTCAATATCAACAGTTAGCTGTTTAAGAGACGATGTATTTCCGGATCCATCAGAATGTACCATTTATTATCAATGCACAAATACTAAAGCTGACTTAGTTTCGTGTCCAAATAATTACATCTATAAGCCTGAATTCGGCAAGTGTGTATTTAAATTATCTGACAAAGATTGTACGAAAGTCGATGCTTGTGGGCAGTTAGACTTTGTGGAGCAATATCCAGGCGATCCTTCACTGTACTACAGTTGCAATGCAAGTATGTTTCATTTCAAAGCATGTTCTCCGTCAGAAATATTTAATATTACCTCCGAAGTATGCGAGAGCAGATGTGATAGGACAGGCTTTCTATCGATTTCCCAAAATTGCATGAAATATTATCGTTGCGAAAAAACAGAAAGTGGATTGATAGCGACTGAAGATAGTTGTCCTGATGGTTATGGATTTAACCCGATCAAGTTATCGTGCGAAAAAGGCTATTCTACATTATGCAATGAATTGGCCATTATTGAAAACGATATTTACGATTTTCTTTCAAAAATGCCAGTTATTAACAAACTAACGAGGATTGTTAAAAGAATTTTGAATTTAGTCAATTTAAATCCTCTACAAATTATCTTTATATTCCGCTGGTCTCATGATGATATATCAACAGTTATTCTTATTGCAGATTATATTTATCAAAACAAAAGGCAATCCCGCCGAATATTCGACCTATATTGGTAAAATTCTTAATAGAAAAATTGCCATACCAAGTTCAATTTATTATTAATGTATTATCACAGCTAGGCATCATCAAGCTTGAAAATCCTGCACGCTTCATAAGAAGCATTTCTGAAGATCTATCCTTGCAGCATTACATTGAATATAAATTTGGCAATGTTACCAGTGATTTGCTTTCCTTTTTGGAGCACGTGGCAGATAAAAATATAAGTGAAATAAACGAAGAAATAATCCAATTAATTATTAGAAGTTTTAACATGTCTGAAGAACAGATTCCTATTATTATGTTGACAATAAGAAGTTATGTGCCATTAATTGTAAATCGAGTAAATGATTATATTGGGTGGCCTTTTCTTATTATAACTCAAGAAAACAATATAGGATTTAATGCTGATGCCATCGATTTATCTATAGAGGATATTCTAAATGTGATTGCGTTGTATTTAAACATAAATCAGGATTTCGACAAAGATGCCTTCAAAATGATTGCCAAGGAGCAGTATTATATTCATCGTGATGAAATAAAGAAATTTCTTCTTGATTTTAAATTTAATTTTTCAGTATAAATGAGGCGCTTTGTTTTAAATATACATTAAATTAACCTGATACACTTGAAAGTAAAACACTTGAGAGTGATATATACTAGTGTACCTAGTGCAAGCGAAAATTTATATACATTAGAGCCTGGGGGAGGACGCTTAATGCTCTACTTGTTCGACAGAGTTGCGCGCCACCGACTTCAGCACACCGAACTACAACTAATCTGGCGGTATATTCAAATGGGTTATTTTATATACTTTTGGTATTTGAAAGTTCTATTTGTGTGTATACCAAGTATTTCATGACTATAATAGTACAATCTTGTAATAATTATACTATTATAGTAATGAAATATTTGGTATATACACATACATATGAGAAAATGTGGATATATAAATACAACACTAAAATAATATATAAAGATATTTTATTTATAGAAGTTATAGTATCTGAACAAAGTTATACACAACGACGTGTCTGTCACAGTATTAGGGAAGTTGAATACAGTAGAATTAATGGATCTTTGATATCGAGTATGGAAATATTATTTTTGTAAATTCAAGAGTTCGCCATTTTACAGCACTGACCTTTGTTAGTAATATATCGTTAATCACTTTAATACAACAAAAACAAATGCCACTGAGTTTCTATAATAGTCGTAATGAGAATAAAATAACGCACAAAACTAAAAACGAACTATAACCACAATAATAACTAAGACTTGGACTATAACAACAAAATAATCTTCAACGAAAAACATGGACGGCATGACTGCATGGACACGCCTACTACAAACTACAACTATCATCACGCACTGCATTAAGCTTTGCATGAGCATAAACATGCGTAAAATAAATATGAGCACGTCAAGTTCCGGCGATATTTAAAAAAAATTGAGACTTTAAAATATTTGCATGTTGGTCTAGCCATATCCTTCCGACCGTTTATGTAAGAAACACATCGAAATCCCTTAACAACATTAGATTTTGTTGTTGTTGGTTTGACTCAACGCAGTTTAAGCGCAAGTAAATGAGGTGTTATAAGTTATTCACAATTCAAAACTACATCGATAATGTAGCTTTCTAATTGCATACAGCACACCATCGACAGCAATATAATAAAATTTACCGCGTGATTACAATAACCAATTGGAAATTTGACGAAGTTTCTCCTATTAATAGTATGTACCGTGAATGGAACCGCAGCAACCGTGGTTACGGTGACCTCCGTTTTTGCGTACCGTAAATCACCTGTTCCTGAAAATTTGTAATTCACGGAACGCGGTTACTGAAAATGGTGTTACGGTTGCAACCGCAGTTACCAGAATTAGAAGTTGGTTTGTTGTGGTAAGTATCGTTATTACAGGTATCTACAGGTACCTAATCTGTTATGGTTATGTTGTGTTGTTTATTCTGTTCCGTGAATAACCGTATTTTCAGGGAACCTGTAACTACCAGACATTAACCGAAACCACGGTAGCGGTTACTTCAAATCATTCGCGGTACATAGCCTAAGTGTCTACCCCCAGATTACAGCTTATATCTAGTGATGAGCGGTATATAGCGATCGGTAATGTAATCGTTTTCTTGTAATCAGTTTTTCGAAAGTCCAAATAGCAACGAAAACAACAACGCCGTTTATAACTACGTACTTATAGCAATCACCCCCAGAGCTGAATGCATTCGGATAAGTTTTAAAGGTAAATAGCGAAATTTCAAATAGTAATTTTTTTCTTATGAAGAATTCTGTGTTTATGACGTATGAGAAAATAAAATTACAATTTGGTAATAGAGGATTCGCGTAGAGTAACACTTGGACGCGAAGTTATAAAAGCCCGTGGGCTATGCAAAACGCAATTCTTGTGGTAGGAATCGTTGCGTTCGTAAAGATTATTAACATTAACCGCAAATATAAATACTATTGCCAAAATCAGTCACAAATTGCAGAAAAAAAACTGTGCGCTTTGTTTTTTCAGAGATTTGCGAAAGGCTTTTCTTCAAAAACTTTTAAGTGAACGTTGGCCACAGTTAAGTGATAGAAAAACTCAGATGTTACTGGTTTTTAATGCTAATTATAAGTAATTGACAAATCTTACCTAAAATGAAATAAATTAATATACTTGTGTCATGATTGATTTAAAATGCCCGATCACGATTTGGGAACTGATTGTGGGTATATATACAGTGGAACCTCGTTAAGTCGGACCCCGTGAACCCGGATCAATTTTGACGGGTAATTTTTTTTTAGAAGTCCGCGTCATATGAAGAGAGAGATTCCACTGTACTTCTTATTAGCAATAGCAGATTAATTAACTGCGACCAGCATCTATCCGTGCTAGACGCTTTTAAAGAAAAAACAAGCCAAACTGCAATCTCGGTTTAAAGTAATTGCTATTGAAAAGCAGCAATAACAGATAGCAGCGCTATTAATAAATCGCCATTTCGCTCAGCACTACTGATATCCGGATAATGTACTATGCGGATATCCGAATCTGAATGTTGTCCGTGATCCGAAACCTGCGATCCGGGTAGTGGATCTCGAATCCTATAACAAAGATATCCACTCAAGTTTTGATTCAATATTTTATCAGATACCTACAGCACTAGTAAATAACACTTCCGAGAGTTTTACTCTCAAATATATCTGCGCCTTCAAAAATTAGTTTTACATATATGTGTGCAAAATAATGTTTGTTACAATGTTTGAATATAAAGCCAACAGTATATCTATCTCTTTGTAATATTTATTTGTAGTTTAAACGTTAACTTGTAACAAATCAATTATTGACATATTTAAATATATAATGTAATATTTTATTTTTATTAATGTTAAGCTGTAAAATAGTAAAATAATTATAATAGTAGTATTTACCACTAATATTGAATTATTTTTTACTAGATACAAAACAGACATAATATGCCCAAAAATTATATCCATTTGTTGTTTTCTACTTTAATAAAACGTTACTAATAAACGCCCACTAGTTTAATTCGACACTTTTATCTACCTTCTACTTTCTAAAATTATCACTGACAGTGATAATGCACTTTTGCGAAAAGTTGTTAACAATTACCAATATTTTATTCAAACAACCGGTTTCGCGTTATAACGCATCATCAGGTCTTACTGGTCTAAAAAAGTTAGTTAAAACGAGAGCAATATAAGTTGTAATACTTATAATTAATACAAAGAATCTTCATGGTCTTAATGGCCTAGAAAAGCTAATTAAAACGAGAGCAATATAAGTGGATAAAAACAAATCAATTAGGAAATATCTTAATTGATTTTTTTAGTGTATCCCATGAAATTAAACAATGTTTGGTCAATATCATTAACGCAATATTAATAAAAAGATTATTTTAATTTCTTGATATAGCTAAATAACTTTGTAATAAGGACAAACAGGACAAAAAAAGAGGGGTCTAATCCACAATTACCAATATTTTATTTAGACTGCCGGTTTCGCGTTATAACGCATCATCAGGTCGTAATGATCTAAAAAAGCTAATTAATTAAACCGAGAGCAATATAAGTGGATAAAAACAAATCAATTAGAAAATATCTTAATTATTTTTTTTAGTGTATCTCATGAAATTAAACAGTGTTTGGTCAATATCATTAACTCAATATTAATAAAAAGATTAATTTAATTTCTTGATATAGATAAATAACTTTGTAATAAGGACAAACAGGACAAAAAAAGAGGGGTCTAATCCACAATTACCAATATTTTATTTAGACTACCGGTTTCGTGTTATAACGCATCAAGTCTTACTGGTCTAAAAAAGTTAATTAGTTAAAACGAGAGCAATATAAGTTGGAATACTTACAATTAATACAAACAATTCTCGAATAGAGAACGTCTGAAAATCAGAACATAAATACAGTTAAAAGAAATTTTTACGAAATTGATTTATTTCCTAACGTAATTGGTGCAATTGATTGTACCCATCTTCGTTTAAAATCTCCAGGTGAGAATAATGCAGAATTATTTAGAAACCATAAGGCATAGTTTTCAATAAACGATCAAGCTGCTCGTGATGCAAAGTTGCGCTTTTTAAATCGAATTATTCGATGACCTGGATCAGTACACGATGGCAGAACTTAATGCCTAAATGCCCTTTCTAAAACATGAATTAGAAAATGGCATGTGTCTATTTGTTATTGCTTGGATGATAATGGGTACCCGTTACGAAATTATTTACTTACATCTACGGGGTGAAAAGTTGCGAGCTGTCGATTGCATTCTGGGCAACTGGAAATGGGTAGGACTTAAACTGCAGGCGTACTTACGCACGAGGTCGCAGCACAGATTTATTAACGTTCGCTGAATTGTCATAGTTCAGCCGAATTAAATTGAACCTGATATTCTTTTTCTCGCTTTATTTATGAAGTTTGCATAGCAATATTAAGTCCAACATTGTATTAGTGAAAACTAGTGAGATAACTAAAATCTATTCATGCTTCTTTTCTATTCGCCCTTATTTTTATATTGACGCATCAGATAACTATACCTAAACTATAAATTTCAGTGACAGACCTCATAAATGATATCGAAAGAGAGAAAAAAAGAATGAAAAGTAGTTTTAGAAGTTAATCATCAAATAAAATAACAAACATCAATTTTCAAAAATCTAACAATGCTTAATGAAGTACCTACCTATTCGTCGGTAAATACTATTTATTATTAAAGAAATATTCACGTTCCGGATATTTATTAATCATTAATTCATAAAATTCCATGCATCCGTAATAATTGTTGGGTAGACGCTCTTGGGATGTACTAATTTTGAATGACTGATATTTATTCTTAAGTAAAAGATTTAAAACTATCGCTGCTCTACATTCCTTCCTAGATGTCATTCTAGAATTTAATTCCACTAATGTACAAACTTGAATATCGATATCACTAACATTTTTCCCTAGGACATTTTTATTTTTGTTATTTATTAATGTAAAGGTTATTTCAAAACTTCGGATCGTATTACGAACAGTAATCGTGCTAGGAATTGATCTTTCGAGATAATTTACTGCAAATAAATCGCTTGTAACTTCTGCTGAATTGCCATCGTAAAATTGTGTTACAATAAATAGTTTTTCCTCGGGCGTATAATATTCCATTTATAAAAAATGGAATATTATACGCCGATCAAAACTTACTAACCGTTATAAAATTAGAGGACCGCACCCATACCCTAATACCCTCCAACGCCTTCACAAGAAATGAGCGGTGAATCGAACGCAGGCTAAACTGGAAGTGAATTTACGCCTGTGTTTACGCATGCTTAACGAATCATTCTCCTCGCCCCGTAGTAGACGGATTAAGGGCTAAGGGTCTTTTGACGAACTTCTTGATTTAATAAAAAATCATATTGAAAAGGAAAATACAACATTCAAAGGAGCTATATCTCCTGAAAAAAGATTGACTGTAAGGACTGACTTTAAGGTAAGTAACAAACAACTATATTTGATAGCAATCATGTATTGATTATCTTATATTTAGTACTGCAGTAACTTACATTTAATAATAATTATGCTATGAACAATACTCATATAAATCTAACAGAAACGAGTTTTCAGAAACTGGTGACGTAAGATTTGGTGATAGAGTACTGGTTGATTGTGAGATATGAATGGGGTGGGTGTTTGGGGTGAATGGATTGTGTGATTGAGGAGAGAGGAAGTATATGTGTGTGCTTGCAGGTTCTGGTAGATTGTATTATTAGCAAAAGAGATTAGTCTGTTAAGTGCATCTGACATTGCTCCATGCTTAATACTTCTTAAAATATTCACAATTTCAAACCTAAAGTCGAAATTTTGTCTTCCGCTCATAGAGTGCATTTCCGGAAGCAAGGACATCAAAAACTTCTTCAGATTGTAGATTTGTTGTAGATCTCCATGCATTTGAGTAGTGTTCCTTAAAATAAAGTCATCTTTGGTTTTTTTACATGAAAACTTGGTCTCGAAGTACTTGCGTAGACTCTACGCTAATAATGATGATAATCTGGTTTACATTGTTTTATATAAATATCACAATTATCACCACATACATACGTGGCAAAATAATAATATTCCCATAAGTAACGAACGCGAACAAAATTTTTATAAAAGGCGCGGTTGACGAAAAAATGTATTTTTTTTGGTTGAAGCTATGACGTCAGCATTGTTTTTTATCTCATTTTTTCTCAACAGTAATGGATTGTCCACTATTCTCTGAATACAATGTTACCCTGTACTATGGTCTTTTCTTCTAAAAATACAGAGTGTTTTTACTAAGGAAAAATACACATATAGCAACTAGGTCTAAACCTGAAGTAATAATACTTTTCGCGATTATTGAAAGGGTGCCCAGTTAAGACTTTAACACCGACCGGAACCTGCGTAAACACTTTATTTTAGATTTAATACCTCAAATTCAACGTGTTTCGTTATGAATATTATGCAATTCTTCTAACTTCCAACTAAATCATGAAAAAATTAAAAGCATGTTGACAAAAAAAAAGTATAAATCTAATAATAGAAAATTTCTTTCTATTTCGCATATATATTGTATATACAATAAGCACTTTGTGTAACTATTTGTAACAAGAAACAAAGATATGTGCACATTAGTTAATCATCTCTTCAAATATTTGCATAATCTAAACCATGCATGTTGTTTCGTCACGTTATTTTTTTTTTGCGATTTGTAATAATCTTAATACGTTTTATGAAACTGTCTGGCAGGTGGATAATCTTCTTCGTGCCAATGAATACTCTCAAGAATTTACAGAAGGTTCCGTAAAATCCTATGATTCTAATCAGCTAGCATCAAACAATCCCATTGAAGACACTCGATCTGAAGCAAAATGCTTGCTTACTGCAGGTAATATATCGGGCGCTAAGTTGATTAATCATTATTTTAACCAATAACAAATTTTAAGGTTTATTGTTTGGTGTGTTCGATGGCCATGGTGGTGGTGCCTGCGCACAAGTTATAGCAAAACGCCTGTTCCATTACATAGCCGCTTGCCTTCTTCCTCCAGAAAACCTTCAACAGTACTTCAGTTCTCTCCATCAAGATACCCATTTAGAACTTATAGTAAATTATAACGACAAATTTCAATTTGTAGACGATGTCAGAGAAATCTATCACAGAAGCTTTTTAAATTTTCTCGAAGATCTTAAAAAGGTAATATTATTGTTTATATATTCATTTGATTAAAAGCAACATTTTAGGTAGGTAACGACCAAACTTTCGAAATGAACAGAGCTCTAGAAACAGCTTTTCTACGTTTAGACGAAGACTTATCGAATGAAGCCTTACGGAGCACTGATGGAAAAATTAACATGAAAACACTATCGGTGGCAATGAGCGGCTCCGTTGGTTGTGTAGCTCATATTGATCGTCAGCATCTTCATATTGCCAACGTTGGTGACTGCAATGCTGTTTTAGGTTTGCATTTTCAAAGTTTACAAGTATTTTAACTATTATACGGTAGAACCAGCTCAACTACGAACAGAAGCGTACGCTTCATACATATAACGATGTATGTAAACATAACTGTTTGAAGTTGAGATGACTTGTTTGGTATTATGTAAGCATACGGCCTCTAAAAACAAGATCTGATTACTTAGTTTATGTTCCATTCTCCGAAAATCAGACATCACATCAGTTCATTTAGTGTGTTATTTTTCGTATCCGTTTTTGAACGCTTTGTGATTCCAGCGCGCCAGTTTGGGACATATGTTTTCAAGCGCGATCCACCTTATTTATAAGCATATGGTTTTCTATGGGCTCAAAAATATAAGGGTGCAAGATATTTGGATGTTGTCAGAACAATTTTACTGATAACTTTTATGTGGAATATTAAACTACGGCAAGAATTAAATTTAAATTTTAAATTGATGGAGATCTATTTATGCATCGTAGGCTTCATCATTTGACCTTGCGTTTACAGGCGCAAATATGTTAATTTTTTGAAAAAAAACGAGGGTTTTATGGTAATACACAATTACCAAGAAAATGAGTATTGTTGTTTCTATTTGCAATATCTACAAAGGTTTATGTCATTTAATTGAAATAAAAACGGTCAGTTAAGCTGTATCTTCTATTTATTCTATATATGTACATACACCTTTACAAACGGCAACGTTTCGGTATCAACCATCTACCTTCTTCAAGCTGCAATCAAGAATCAATTTTATACGTATAAACAAAATTCACATTAAGGGAAATATTGAAATACCTTATGTAATGGTTTTATATAGAAAACTCCTCATTTAAAAATGATAGTTAAATAACAACAATATTTCAAAATTTGGTACTAAATATGTATGTCTGGCGTGTACGATAGTCACGATACATTTAAATAAACTACTAACAAATTTAAAATACAACATATGTATCATCTCCATATAAATAAAAAAACAATACAAATGTAACCTGCGTACATTAAAGTGAGACAGAATTCTAAAAATCATATGTAAAGAAAATATGTTTTTTTTACATGCTAACCAAAAACTTGAAACTAGGAATCAGACTAGTGGTGAACTTCTAATGGACAATTTTAATTCACGTTAAGTTAGTCTTGTTATAATGTAAAATGACGTTGTAGCTATCATCAAAAAAAGGCTCTATCAGATTTAAAATTACAAATTTTGTTGTTATTGATATGAATGTTCTCAGAAATTAGGCGTTTCTTGTAATTATTCTACATGTCTAAAATTATCATTCATCGAAATCAAAATTGTGACCGGTATGTAAGGAATGGTTAGCTAGATCTGTGGAGTCCCTTTTTTGTATTACGTCATAACTATGTTGTTTAATTGATTTTTTAAGTAACTGATATTTGTCCTATTTAATTCGTCTGACATGGTTTGCATTTTAACTTTGATTTTGTGTTATTATTATTTTTTCTAATGTATTATTATAATAAATCATCTCTTCTTTTGTTTTTAAAATATTTCTTAATTTATATCGCTGTTTTCTGCTTTGTGAATGGATGAATGAATAAATAATTAAAGATGTAAATCAGTTCATCCCATTCAATTTATTTTCTTTAGATTTCGCTACATGTTTCAACTTACGATGGTCATCACCAGGCTAACTTACTAAAGCGTTCCAGTGAAGCAAATTTAAGAAGTGTTGTCCAAATTTATAATTATTTTTGAGAGAGAAAGATAGCATGTATAAAGATATAAATTTTAAATGTGTCTTGTGTCGCGTTTGGTATTAAGTTGGTCTAGGTAGATGGTTGCTACCGAAACGTTGCTGTTTGTAAAGGTGTATATAGAACAAATAGAATTAAACAAATTAGAGCGTTTTATATTTATATAATCAACGAAGTATATATCATTTAAAATTAAGCTAGCCGTCAAGTTACTCGCGTTCTTATACTGCACTCGCACGAGGGATTCGTGTTCATATACTGTTTTATGTTTTCTATTGTTCTTTAATTTTATTGCGTTAAGTTACTAATAAAATGTACATTTCTTATCAAGTAACATCAATAAAAAGCTAACAACGGAATATCATTTTTATCAAAGTTAAATTTGAAATATTAAAGTTACAAAAATAGCAAGACTGCCTGTTAAATTATTCAAAAAACTTATTTTTACGAAATATTGAAATTGAAGATCAGGTTATTTCAACTCTAGATCTCTGTCTTCACACTCTTTAACAACTCTGTGTAGTTCAGACGTAAGTCGTAACACTGGATTACTAGAATATAAGTTGATGTTCGGGCTGTTTTCATCGTCTGTTGGATGGTTTAAATCACTCTGTATGTACATTATAATTCGTGTAGTGAATATTCTAATCACATGATAGATCGGTATATAAAAAGATATATTCTCAGTGAAATTTTACATTTTTAATTTAAATCTTGTTTAACAGTCATTACGCTGTACAAAATCAAGGCATAAGTGCAGCCTGATTTACATTAATCTATGCTACCGACACCTGATATAATAACACTGGAATTCAAGCAAAACTTTTTTAAAAATATAAATGAATTAATTCGATTAAGGTGTGGACGAGCGTAATAATGATTCATGGCCGCTGGTGCCCTTATTTAGCTAATTATTATTCAAAGTCGATTATGTTTGATATTTTAAACAAATTAATTAGGCCTTAGCTTCAATCATATATTTTAATATTACCAGAACCAACTTCACGTAGAAAAAAACTACTTGGCATTACAGTATACCTATACCTATTATATAAGTTGTATTGAAATGAGTATAATTTATTTCAATTTTGTTTTTATTGAAATCCACATTAACCTCAAGATAAGCAACAAATTATCAGAAAACATTAATCATGCAACTATACGAAATTTGACATACATCCTGCTAATCCCACAGTAATCACGCATCTTTAGATAATGCAATCCGCCATGGTTTACTCAGGCAGTAGCTATGTATGTACATATGTTAACCCTTAAATAGAAACTTTTTATTACAAAAAAAAATTGTATTATGCAGATTTTTCACGGAACTGGTTAGTTAGAAGTTTTTCGACAATCAAACTTTTCCGCTTTAAAATTTGTGGTTTGCAATAAGTGGGTAATTACTTTTTTCTAAAATATTTTCCAGTTTGTTACACTTCCGGTTAACCGGAAATCGCATTGAACTTTGTTATATTAGATGGAACGTCCTGCATATTACTACATTTTTGAATGGAAGTTTATTCTAATCTTGATATTTTGAATTTAATCTATATTCATGGAGAACACCAAAAAAAAAAAACGGAAAGAGGAAGGAGAGGTTGTTGAGAATTCAATTGAAAGATAGCTCTCACGTGTCGCCAATAGATGTATAAATTTGATACCTTTCATAATAACGAAACTTTTTATGATAACGAGAGAAGGGGAAGGGATGGGTAAATACGGGCAAAACCAGAGATCTGCATTTTCAAGAAACCTTTAGTACCTGTCCGGGGCCTCATAGAACTTTTTAATGTTTTTTCTTGATTTAACACTGCCAGTGTTTAAAGTTTTCTGAATTTCTTTGTATCTGTTGGCAGCAAATAGTGAACGTACCTATTTTCCATTAAGTTTGCGCAATTTTTCTTTTGTGTTCTTCTGGAATACAGAATAGATTTAAGATATTCAGATTAGAATAAACTTGTTCCACATTTTGTATTATTTGGTTTACACATTATACAATAATATGTACTTTTTCTGAACACTAAATATGTAAAACCAATAATTATAACTATAATATTTACTGATAACAATTTATTGTAATGTAAATACATAGCCTATCACGCATAAAATATTCATTTGAAAGCGTTAATAAATAAAAAGTGATTTAAAAAAAACTATTGAATGGTGGGCATAGAGAGTATTACAACAGATCGATGTAGATTTTATCTATTCTACCCCCAACAATATAAAGATTTACAGGAATATTTGAAAAAAATAAGTTTTACAACTTTCAAAATTCTTCGGTACGTCACTAATTTTTGAACACAATGTATGGTACGAAAAGAACTTTTTATTAGGTTTTGGTGATACAATGTCAGTACTTGGTAGTTTTAAAATGCGATACCTCTGGCACTTACAGCAAGTTAAAATTAATAAATTACATACATCAACAACACTGTGAATTTTCACAAAAATCCCATGATCTTAGACGCAGCCTTTTGTCTACTGGCCCTCCGAAGACTGTCTATATTTAAAATAAATAAAAATAAATGTCTTTAAATATAATCTTTCATCGGTTACCTCTCCAATTCTGTCATTGTTTGGGTTCATGACCAACGTTATTTGCAAATTTGTCAGTTATTTTCCGTATAAATATATATTTCTATCTTTATTATGTAATGGTTCCTTACAAATCTTAATAAACGGTCGTCATGGATCCTACCAATCACGAAGTTAACTAGCTGAATTTCTAACAAAAAGGGACGCTATATATATTAGCGGGCAAAAATGCCATCCACTTTTTTTGGTCGGGAATCTCTTGTTTATATAATACAAAACCAAATACAAGTAGATCACCTAAAAAAAGTCTTTGTGCTGTGTTTAGTTTCTCGAGTAAATGGACACTTTTCAGTCATTAATTATAACATTATCTGATTACAGGTGTAAAAACTGAAACGAACTCGTGGATAGCTAAGAAATTAACTCAGGAACATAATTCTTACAATCAAGGCGAGGTTGAACGAATTTTGAAAGAGCATCCTAGCAATGAAGCGGACACGATAATAAAAATGGAAAGATTACTCGGACAACTAGCACCATTGCGTGCAATCGGGGATTTTCGTTATAAGTGGGACAAAAACATAATGTCAACTGTTGTAGCTAAATATTTTGGCAGCCAAGTAATCCCACCAAACTACTACACACCACCATATTTAACTGCTCTACCAGACGTCACCTATCATCGACTAACTCCTAGAGATAAATTCTTAATATTAGCATCAGACGGTTTATGGGATATTATTTCACCGTTGCAAGTAGTTAGATTAGTTGGAGAGCATATGAGCGGGAAAGTAACGCTGAGTCCTTTGAGGCTTCCTAGAAAAAATATGACGTTAAATGAAATAAATGAGATGCTACTGCAACGTAAAGAAGGCTTAAAAACGAAACCAAAAGATAGCAATGCAGCTACACATCTACTGAGGAATGCTCTTGGTGGAACAGAATATGGCATAGATCATGGAAAGCTCTCGCAACTTCTTAGTTTGCCGGAGGACGTAGTTAGAGTATTTAGAGATGATATTACAATTACTGTTATTTATTTAGATTCGGAATATTTAAGACACTGTCCAGCGTAGATGACTTTCGTTATTACGAAATGTGTATGTATAAAGCCAGTAATTGTGTAACGTGTACATATATTTAAAAAATTATAGTTTGTATACGCGTATTTATTTTATAAAAATAACTAAATTTTAATTCTGTGATGAATAGTAACTACGAGGACAAAATAGAAAATACATACATGCATCTCATGTTTTGTAAAAAAATTCAATATTATCTAAATTAAACGAAAATGCCTTATTGTTGCAATATTTTATTATATTTCATAATACAGATAAATGTATAAATTGCTTATACTAAGTAACAAGTGAGGTTTTTCACAAATAAAAAAGTTAAAAGAAAATACATTTTATTTTTAAAAACTAAGCTGCGTTTATAATAAATATACATATAATCACTTACTTTCAAATTAAACAATATTAAAAATCGTGTACCTATAATTAGCTTAAAAACCAAAATGCCATATAATGTTTTTTGTTGAAAACTTGTGTCTTATAATTAATACAAGGATGAACAGAGCTAACGAACGTAAGCACTTTTTGAAAATCCAATTGTTATATTATCCTTCTTGTCCAAAATCTTCAGTAAATTTCTGTAATTTCTTCAAGTCTTCTTCATTAACCGTTGGTTTAGATGTGGCTAAAGATCGCAACATATCTTGCTGTCGGTAAAAAAAAAATATGTGTATGTAACATGAACTATTAGCACTAATAATATGCAAGAATGCTGTATATTAGATAGGGAATAAATTTCTTACAGCATAGGTTATGTTTTAACTAAATTATTAAGACTAAACGCTCTTATGCAGTGTCCGTAGATGGCAAAATGAGATTTTTTTTAATTAATCTAGTAATTTTTTTTTTTTAAATTTGGGTTTTTAGATCTTGATTTGGAATAAAAACTAAGCTTTTATATTTCGTTTATCTGATGTTTATTTCTTTTATTTACCATCAAACGACGTTTCATCAATCTGTGGTTGACACTACGAAGCTAAATTATTGGAGCTAAAATAGGATATTTTTTTATAATAAGACATTCACGAAAATTAACGCAATCTAAATTATAGAAAAAAATAGAAACAAATTGCTGAAACCATGAATAAATACCAATATTTACCTAAAATACATACACACATACAAAGCGAAAAAAATCATAAATAACAAATAGCGCTTGAAGTACTTTTAACAACTATGTCACACTCAAATCAGTCATTGAAGTCATACAATAGTAGCTTTCGTTTTTGTCTAAAAGAGCTGCTCTAGAGCTCCAGAGCAATTCACGTGTATGGCACAATGAACTACTACTACTACTATTACACTTTCCACAGTTTAGAGATTCTACCAAAAATCGATATTCCGTGTAAATTTTACCACAATCACATTTCTAATCGGCAATCCCCGGTTATCGTTTTCCTTCGTAATTTTTGATAATAAATAAGTAGTTGGCAAGTAAACGAAAGCTAAAGATTTTATCAATTAAGATTAATTTAAAATTCCGTAAGATAGTAGCTGCCAATATTAAATAAGTTATTGCAAGGAATAATTTAAATCGACGATATAAAGGCCGCTTTACAGTTCGCAATTTTTCGTATTGCCTGCAATAGAATTGCGAGCAATACAAATAGCGCATGCGCATTCAATGGATTTCGATCAGCTGTGTTCTAATATTGTATTGCGCGCAACACGAAAAATTGCGAACTGTAAAGCGGCCTTAAGATTCAACAGCATAATATCGAGAGACGTAACTTGAAGTTTAAAGTCCGCTTTACAGTTCGCAATCTTTCTTGCGCGCAATAAAAATTACCCGCATGCGCATTCAATGGATTTAGATCAGCTGAGTACAATTTTGCTTGCGTTGCACGTCCAATACACGGAATGGAAAAGGTGCTTTTTTTATTGCATGCAATAAAAAAAAATGCGGACTGTAAAGCGGCCTTAAATCAAATCCATTGGCAGAGGTGAATATTTTGTTGAAACGTTTCGGCTAAATTATGATAATTAGAACTTCTAAACCCATTTAACATTACAAAGAACTTTTTTTAGCGTCAAATAATCATAGAGGTAAATAAAAAACTTACTTTTAAATACTTCGTAGATATTTTCAAATAAAACGTGTTTTAAATAAATTCGTTTATGTTATATGTACCAACCCTTAATTAAAAACAAATCTTAGAATGTCGGCTGAACTTAATTATAAAATTCAATTAAAATACATTTTTTGTAAACGTTTCGTAGTGGTGGCCACTATCGATAATCGACTATCGATAACTGTTAATAGTTGAAAATAGCGATAACGCTCACCAGTATTATATTTATATATAGTTTACAGCGCAGAGAGATGCTCAAATTCAATGTAAATACGACAAGTACCATTTGAATGTGCTATTTATTTTCCCTTTCTGAGTAGCTTAAAGGTTTATTTATTATTTTCTTGTTAATTAGAAGCGTTTGTTATCAATCATCTACTATTCATTGAGTGGAACTAATTCTTTCTTTTGTAAGTAGCTGGTATTGATGAAACCATGAAATACTAGTTTCAGAGTTCTTATTAGTCTGGAATAAAAAAGAAACACAAATAATAAATAGCAAGAAACAAAACAAAATGTATTTCTGAGGACATATTAGTTGAGTAAAGTGATGGGCATTATCAATGGTGACTGAAAATACCGATAGTGCCCACCACTAACGTTTCGACGTTTTTGTATTAATTATTCAGTAGTTGAAAAGTATTTTAATTAAATTAAAATATACATCAAGGACAAGAAGTTATAATAGGCAACAGTCGGTTATTACAAAATACGGCTTCTGTTTATGTGCAAAAGTGCTGTAATGAATGCAGCATCCCACCCCAGGTATAGATAAAAAAGATGGCGGTTTATCCAACATATAAACTTTCTATCCATTTCTACTTAAAGGGCTTGCCATTTTAGTAGGAGCGTAGGAGGGGCCAGGATAAGCAGAAAGTGGAACAGTAGTGGTGTGAATCACACACCTATACGATAAATATATGTTCCGGAGCTACTCTAGAACAGATCCGAAGCAAATATGGCCACAGAATAAACAGAAATAACAACTGATTTTTTTTTATTATCCAGGAGCCTCGTTTTGAGATCAATCCGCCATATTCCTACGTTATGTCGTTTCAGAATGCTTTCGAAACATCGTGTGTAAAGTAGAGGTGCGTTCTATTATGTATGTCGAAAACGGTCGTTGACCTTATGTTTATGCATGGAAATTTGCAATATTTGGTTTTAAATTTCAGATACTATCCAAGAAAAGCGTATTTAAAAATATGCAACGTACATATTTATTTATGTACAAATTTAGATAAAATTTCAATAGCGATAAGATATAAACAAACGCAAAAACGTAAAGAAACTTAGCATTAGAAAATGGCAATTTAATGCCTGCGAGTAAATCTTGCGATCGCCTATTTTCACTTCTGTTTACTCTGTGATACGGCGAACAAATCGAAAGCCACTAAAATCAACCGCGTTCGTATTCATTCGTATTGAATAGAATATAAGCAACACCGTTTGTTCGTACAATCACAAAGTAATGTAAATAACACACCCAATGACGTGTTTTTACATTACACCAAGCAAAAAGTGTGGAACCTACAAACAAACCTACTATCAAAATGAGAATTTTTCGTGTCGGTGCTAGGAATTGCCGAGCACGAACACTGCTTTAACGTCAGGTTTTTGAAAACATCAAAATATATATTTTTTGCTTTTCATTGTTTTATCAAATACATATTTTAAATATAATTACCATTACAACAGGAGGCTCTAACAATTTATCTCCTGGTACATCCATCCAACTCATCTCTATTGCAGCAGGGTCGCCAGGCGAGCAAGGTGTTAACAAATCGTCAACTATGACATTTGGATCAGTGGGGCTAGGACCTTTCACTCGCTTAAAATGCGTTGCTGTTTGCACTTTCCTCACTGGTTGCATTAACGCATCTCTAACCACTATACTGATATCTGCGCCTGAATACCTATTTAAACATATAATAATCAAAGAAGTAATATCATCTAAGATCTATTTACAAATTTACCCATCAGTTTTTTTCGCAAGTATCCTTAAATCTTCTTCAGACAATTGTGTTGGTGTATTACCCAAATGTAATTTGAACATAGTAAGTCTAGCAGGTTCTTCAGGAAGTGGAATATAAATTCTCTTTTCAAATCTTCTTCGTATGGCAGAATCAAGAACCCATGGTATGTTAGTAGCACCAAGAACTAAGATACCATCTGTATCATTACCAACTCCTGTGAACATCATGCAAGAGGAATTTAATATGAACTGAATACTAAACTAATTTTATATAAGAAATCTTCTGTAGTAGTCACAAAAATTACAGCAAACAATTATTGTTACTTTTCTATATACCTTGCATTTGTACTAGAAATTCCGTTTTAATTCTTCTTGCAGATTCAGACTCATTATCGGAACGTGATGAACAGAGCGAATCAACTTCATCAATAAATATAATGCTAGGTTTATGTGTTCTCGCCAACTCAAATAAGTTTTTGACTAATTTTTCGGATTCTCCTAGCCATTTAGACACTAAATCTGAAGATGATACCGAGAAAAATGTAGAGTTATTTGCTTCTGTTGCAACAGCTTTTGCTAAATATGATTTGGCAGTACCAGGTGGCTAAAATATTACACAAATAAAATCCTATTTAGTGTTAAAAATATGGATCTTACTCCAAACAAAAGAATGCCTTTCCAAGGTATTCTTTTGCCAGTGAATAAATGGGGAAATTTAATAGGCAAAATAACTGCTTCCTTTAATGCTTCTTTTGCTGCATCTAAACCTGCAACATCTGACCATTTCACATGTGGCTTTTCCACAACAATTGCATCTTGTAATTGACTTTGCAACTTTTTCTTAACTGGATCATCACTATCGCTGTCACTATCACTTTTCTTTTCATCTCTAAAATGTCATATAAATTATTGAAATAAGAAAGCTTTAACATTAATTATACTACTTAGGCCCATTTTCACCATCTTTAATTGGCTTTTTCTTTCCTTTTTTTAGAAATTCCTTAATCTTTTCAGCACGTTCAAGATATTGACAGCATTTTGATCTAATACTTTCTTTTGCTTTTTCACCTTGTGCTTCATCTAAAACAATACATATAATTCAAAATTTGCAGATCTGGAAAAGTAACAGTATACATTTAATAGCGTGTAAAAAGTATTCTACTCCATGTTCATACAATCGTAAGGCTTCTTCGAAATTTTTATTACGGTCTTCCTCTGTAGCCTTTGTAACAAGCTCAATTGCCTTAGTGAGGGTTGGTCCTGATGACATGGCTTACCCTTCGACATATACCACCCAATAATTACAAAAGTTATGCTAGAAATACTTATATTTCTAAATTTATCCAGTGATTAATTGTGGATGACATCTGTCAAAATTACCTGAGAATGATTCAAATTGCAAGGGCAGTATTACTACAAATCATATTCCACGATTACGTTTTTAATACATTCACTTCTGTTAATACCTACATAAACTAAATTTGATGTATCCACAAACGAAATGGTATTGTTAAATGTAACAAATAACCGGACGGACCACTATATTCACTCACCGCTTATCAAGACACTCAATTGTAACAACTGAAGTTTTTCTTTAATCTAAAAACCCTAGTGAGCTTATAGGTGTTCATCTTTTATTAATTTACAGTCTGCTAATTTCTACTTTATTTAAAACATACTTTTTTAGAAAACTAAGAGGAAACAAATATAAGTGTCAGTATTCTTGTTGAGATATTCCGTGTTAAAGGTAAGGTGCCGACCCAGAGATAACTGATCTGATAACAGTGATAACTGATCTGATAACAGTGATAACTGACAACTATACCTGTGACCACGGTACAAATAATACGGTATGCTTACGTGCATATGGAAGTTACGTCACATAGGAACATAAATGGCGCCACATATATATTATTATATTAAAATCGATTTCGACCGTGAGGGTTTTGTTAATGCGAAAGGTAAGTTTAAAAAATGCGGATGGGGTTGCGGGACATATTTTAAAAGCGTCAAGGTGTTTCCACGATTCAATTTTCTAGAAAAACCATGAAAACACTTTGTAAACACACGAAATTCGCTACAATCGTAGAAATACGAAACACGAGCGCTACTAGATAAAGTAAATTTCAACTTCAAACGGGCCTTTTTAAAGCAAAGCTGCATTTGAATTACATTAATTGGTAGTTGTAAATAATTTGGATTTTAACATTTTGCTATTTACCAAACATGTATTTTATTGTTTTCGATACGCTCCTTAATGCCGTCATCTGACCGACCTTGACGAATTTGAGATTCAAAACGAGCATACCGTCGTATTATTTGTACCGTCCCTTTGACTATACCACAATATAGACACAGAATAAAAAATATTTTTTATTCTGTGGTATAGAGATATAACAGCAGAGACAACATGAGACGTACAACTACGGGTTAAATTTTGGTTCGCAAAATAATACTGGCCGACTGTGTGGGAAAGTGAGCGTAGGTGACGCAAGCAACGAAAATAGCGGGTAATTTAAACTGTGTATATACCTATTATGGTTTTATTTAATTTTGTTAATTTATGTAGAATCGGGAAAATAACACACAGATTTAGTTGTATTATATATATATATATATTTAAGCAAGTAGATACAATTTTATATTTAAAAAGTGGACTCTAACTCTGGAGTAGTCATAATCTAAGTAAATTTAGAAGAATTACATTACAAATAACAAATCACAAAAATGTTCATAAAACTATCGAAAAATTCCATTAATCATTTATTCATTTGCATATCCTCTGACAATAACAATTTTTACAAGTTGATGCAAAAATATATCTCTGATTGAACTGCAACAGTATTGAGGGCGCATATTAGAGGCGAGATAAAAGTACACCCAACAAAGATAACACATTTAACAATAAAATCGAATTTACAATAAAACCATGTCCGAATTTGAAATAGGTGCAAAAGTCAAGTTATTAAAAGTAAATTGTGAAAAACTCTTAATTGCATTCGGCAACGTATAAGTGTAAAAAGCATCTCAAGAAATAAATTACGTGTGTTCGCAAAGGGAATGTCTGGGCTACTATAAACACCAAACACCACTAAACACAAAATACAATAGCAATTAAGCTAGATAAACACTCTTCACTATCGTGCACGCAGCACGTGAATCGTGCACGATCATGCATTTCATTCAAGAAAATTTTGGCGGGGTGCTAGTGTTTATAGCAGCACGTATGTATCAATCACGATAAATTAAATACCACGTTTAGGCACTTAGGTTATGTCGCTATGATGTTCACCCCTATTTTATTTTTAAATTTCGTTTGTTCTCTTGGTCTCTTATTCGTGAATCTTGATTTACGTGTACGGTGTATTAGCCACATATTTTATTATTATTTTTTTTATAGACAGTTTTACATACGTTTTTTGTGTTCAGTTTTAAGTGATCATTCATAAGTATTTTATAATCAATTGTACACTTAAATGTCAAAAAACTTACAACTATGGACTAATAACACCACATACTATGAAAAGGTGTTTTAAGTATGAAGTGCACTTCAATGTTTACAGTAAATGTACCCGAGAGTCAACATTTAATTTTTTGTTTTTATTAAAGGTTTGAATGTAAGCAATACATCATAGAATCATTGGTGATGCTTGATGATGGAACCAGAGGATTTGGATAACTATCTGCCTTGTTCAATGTTGCATATTCCCAACTGCAAGAATAGTGCGAGAAATAATTACAATTTAAGTTTTTTCGCAAAATTTGTTGCGCACTGTTGTGTAAGTCTAATCTAAAAGGCACTTATTGCGAGTACAAACGCATACTTTTTTGTCAAAAATAATACATGGAAAGGTGTTAAATTATTTCAACAAAATAAGTTAGTTACGACAATTATTATTATAGCTGTTATTGCTAGAAAAGGTCAATCTTTTCGTGATATCGACGTGTTTTGTGAGTAGATGTCAATTTACCAGTATTGGGCCAGCAGGTTTTGTTCCAAATAAAAAAAATTATTTTTTAGGGTCCTCAATTCACCGACCCAAGGAGGGCACATTTTAGGACCCCCTAATAAAAATTTTATATCAATATTGATCCTCTAAAATTGTGAATGAGTATTTTTAGAATTGGAAAAAATAATTTTAATATTTGAAAATAATATTTAGGATTGGTTTCCTGAATATTGAAGATTCAAAACAAATCAATGGGGATAAAACGCCCCCTCTTGCAAAATACACATTCACTCGTTCAAACTCAAAATTACATATAATAGATTTTTGAAATACCACGAAATCGTGAACCTCTAAAAATAACTATATTTTCTAGTTTTACTGCTGTTCATCATTAATAAATATTGTTTGTTTATTTTTTGAGGCTGGCCCTCAAGTCCACCCCTGATGGTATCTGCTATAGACCCCTTCAAATATTCAAAACTTATTTTATCATAATCAACATGTCTTTGTGAACGTAAACATGTAATGTCAAACGTAAAGGTGAACACTGAACATAACATAAAATTTAAACATTGAATGTAATATAAACGTAATAGTTCCAGTAACATTATATCCAACGTCAAAGAAGTGTATTAATAACCTTTTTGCTAAAAAATTCAACGATAGAAAATAAAATAGTTACATAATTATTTTAAATATAAATAAATTGGAATGGATTCTGATAAAAGTTATTTGAAGGAAATTAATTCGCTTAATAATGATCCGATGAAGTACATAAAATCATATAATTCACTACCTAAGCTACCAATAAATAAAATTCTATTCATTACAAACTTATCAAAATTTGAAAACATTCTAACAAATTCATTTGACTATATAGTATTTGTAAAAAATAAGAAATATAAAATAAATAAAAAGTATATAGATAGCATGGATATTTTATTTAATTATATCATTAGTTATCAAATGATGAAAAAAGAAAAGTTCTTTCCAATAAAAGTCATTGTTGATAAAAATTATAAATTTACACAAGTACAATAAATATCAATTGTTTTCTATTCTCCAATGACGCCAAGCAAATGTATCAATATTATTTTGTTGGATACATCTTTTATCATCTCTCCAACACAATGATTTCTTATTTAATTCCTCAGTATATATATTATAATCATAGCTCCTAATAACACATTGTTTATGATAATATTTCTTCTGACCAAACAAACATTTTTTATAATGCCGAAATTTAATTTCTTTATCAAGTACAGATTTTTTAATTCCTTTCAACTTTTTTATGTACATTATTATCTCTATATGCATATGATTTAGATCTTAATCCAATAAATTCGAGTATCTTTTTTCCACCGAGTTCATCTTTAAATTTTCCAATTACTTTTTTATTTTTTTCACTATACATTTCATGATATTTTGGATAATTAGATGTATCAAATAAATCTGGATTATCTTTGATAAATTTATTAAAATCTTCTTTAAAATGATAGATCAATGAATCTGTATCCATGTACATTAATTTTACTCTTTCATTATATTCTTTTTTAATTACATTATAATGAAAATCATACATATATGCTTTCGATAGATCTAGTATAGCCTGTCCAAGATATATAGGTTTATTAAATGAAACAATTGTTTTATATTTATGAATTAATACAAGGTTTTCATCAAATATTATACATTTTCTAAATGTTGGTTTATTAATAGCTCTTTGAGCTTTTAACTCATTTGAATAAAGTTTAAGATCTTGTCTTTTTCTAACTGATTCCATACTCTTACCAAAAATTGCATTTACCATCAATTTCCAAAATTCAACTTCAAATTCATTCTTTGATTTTTGTCTTTGTATAGTACAAAATTGAACATATGGTCTTATAAAATCTATTTGAGTAAATTCAATTCCTCTATGCACCTTGGTTATTTCAATTCCCAAATCTTTATAAAGTTTTAATGTTTTATAATGTACTATATAATTGTTCTTGTCATAGAAATCACAAATAAGTTTATTTACTTTACTATTTGGAGGTGGTTTATTTTCTGGAGCTAGGGGTAGATCATTAAATTTATCATGTAACTCTTTTGGGAAATGTAAATCAACTTCTAATACATATCCAGTTTCATTATCACTATTTAAGATTTCTTCAAGATTAATATCATAAACCCATTTAAAATTCTTGTAGGGCATTTTTTGAGACATAGCCCAACCATATAGATTATTAGCATCAAGGTAACTAATTTGTGAATTATTATCACTAGAATTAGCATATCTATTAGAACATTGAGATATACCACCTCTAAAACCCATTCTCAAAGAATATATACATTTCATAATCAAGTAATAAATCTAATTCTGCTTTAGTATATTTCAACATACAGTCCCAAGCAAGTCCTGGCGTTGTAAAATACCAAGCAGGATCTAAGTCAAATTTTTCTAAACATAAATCTCTGAAATTTTCAAATATATCTGCTAATAATAAAACATCCATTTTCAAATATAAATCATGCCATTCTCCAATATTTTGCATATTAAAATATTTCCAAACCTTCAAAGCATGTTTATAATCCCTTTGATATAAATGTTCCTTAGTTAATGATGAATAGAAATGTTTAATATGTGGCAGTCTTGTTTCATCAAATTTGTCATATGAATCCATATATTCATACGGATAAATACCTTTCCTTATTATTCGCGATTCATCGCTCAGTCCATGACGTTTATTATTTTCTTTTCTAAATAGTATATCTAAATCGGATTTTGTAAAATATTTATTTACTTCCCTCAATTGATCTGGTTCAAGATTGGATGACAATTCATTAATACTTTGATTTAGAAAACTAAATGAATCTATAAATCTAAGTTCAAAAACTTGCCCAACATCTTCATTGAATACCATCATACTGAATGAAATATATTTTTCTTTATTATTTGGAATAACCTTTATATTTTTACTATACAATCCTAAATTTTTTATAAATAGATGACAGTCATAATTTTTCAAGTTGTGGAAGAATACAGGAATAAATAATGGTTGCTTTAACTTTAAATTACATATATTACATGCAGCACCTCTGTATCTGCCAGTATAATGATCATGATCTCGAACTTTTTTATTATTATTAGCAAATTCACGATCACAGACATAACATCGTTCTGCATCTATAAACTCATTGTTATTAAACGCTGCAATTTTTTTATTTTTCTTTAGTGATATATGTAATTTTTTACCCCATTTAATTATATCTTCTAGATAATGTTTAGAAATATCTTCCTCACTTCTATATATATGCAGTGGGTTTTCTATATCATCATTTCTACTTTTAATATAAAATCCATAACTAATAGGTTTATGAATTTGTTTCTTTCTTGTATATGATTCTTCAGGATTTGGATCACATCCTTGAATTGAAAGTAATAAAGCTTCAAAATCTGAATATATGACATATGGATGTTTGACCATTTTTTGATAATTATTAAATTTTATTTTCGGATAAATACTTATAACAGTACCACCACATTTTTCTACATGTATATTTATTTCGTTTATATCATTAGTTTTGTATTTTTCACATTTGGAGCACTTGTATTTGATACATGGTAATTTTGGTAAACATACTTCAGTTGTATTACATATTAATTTATGATTATTTAAATGTTCTGCACTATCTGTAACATAATTTAAACATCCCCTGCAAAATAATTTCTTATGTCCATCAGAATTTATTTGTTTATTAAATAATCTGCTAAGATTCTTAATCCAACAATAATGTGAATTATCACCATCTTTGAAATATAATAAATCTACAAACCTATCATATAGTTTCTTATTTTTTGTAAGTAATGGATATATTTTATTACCATCATATGTAAAAACATAAACATTAATTTGATTTAATGATTCAAACTTTTTTATATCTTGTATTCTAACTGGAAATTCAATATCATCAAACAAGAGTTCATTGTCATATCTATGATATAGGCTCACTCTTTCACCATGACTATTCTGAGGATGTAAAGCAGATAATATACTCCATTTAAAACATTGATTATCTCTATTTTTTATATTTATACAAGATTTTGTGTTCTTAATCCACTCAGGCAGTTCAATATATGAACTACCACCTAAAGGAGTAAATTTATTGATACTTATAAGTAAACTATGAACATTATTCAATTCCCAAAATGATCCTTCAGTATTTTGAAAATGTACTACTTTTTGTGTAAATATTTCTCTTTGATTATCCCAATATATTTCCAAATTATCACTCTTATATAGTTCTACATTTCTAAGTTGCACTGCTCGATCTATTACATTATTAGGATTAGATACATCTTTAAATTCTATATTCATATTAAGATTTATCTTTATATTATGATGTTTTATTAACCATTTATTAATTAATCCAATAGCCCTTTCCCTTAAATACTCGATATAACTATATTCATTAACTATTTTTGGATTATTGTTATTATGTCTATATGTAACTATTCTAGATTTAAAACTTGTTTCAAGTTCGAAAAAATCATCCGTTATAACATGTTTTGATTTATGTAAATTAAGATGTTTTCTTGTTATCATTTTTCCACATTCATCACATCTAATTGGCTGTTCATTGATTAGAATATCTTCAAATATTTGATTAGGTTGATTTATTTTAATCTTTCATTTTATTTATCCAATCATCCTCTTTTGCTTTTTTAATATCGTCTCTAGAATATATTGTTCTCAGAGCTTTATTTATATCTTTTTTATAATAATCATTTAATAAATCTGTATATGTTTGGCTTATTCTTTCTATTAAAGATTCTTTATTTAAGTTATAGTATTTAGTAATTCTACCCTTTGCTAATCTTTTTAATTCTTTTACAGTAATCTTCAATAACAAATTTTTATTCCCATTTATTAATCTTGTAAGAGTATTATTTATCTGCTCTTTTTTTATGTTATGGAATTCTTCAACAGTATATGTTTTTCTTAATACTTTTTCCAAATTTTTTAATGTAGGTTTAATTGTTTTAATAATGGGATTATCATGTCTTATTTTATTAATAGCTGCTATCAGCTGATCTTTTTTAAGTTTATGTATTTTAGTAATATTTAGATTTCTGGCAATTGTCCTAAGCTCTTTCAAATTCGCCATCTATTTATTACAAAAAAAAATTATTAATATTTCAAATTGGAATGAGTTAGTCGAAACATATTTGGTCTATATTATATTGAATTGTGACTAAATATATTACTGAAATTTTTTTTAATAATAAATGTATTTGTATGAATTACAAACTATTGCAAAATCAATGGGAATTAAAAATTTATCAAAATATAGAAAAAAATCTGATTTACTTGAGTGTATCGATAAACAAAAAGAACTAATAAGAAAATCCAATGAAACCAAAGTATTAGTAGATTTATTTCCCTTTGATGATGATATATATATGAAAAATAAAAAACGTCAAAATAAAATTAAATGTAATATTTGTAATAAATATTTTACTGAGAGACAAATAACATATCATAAATTTAAACATAATCCTGATTTAGATTTTAAAATAACTAATATTGAAGCTAAAGGTAAATCAATTTCTTACTTTTATTTAAATAATGAATATATTGAAACTCCCGATTATTTAGAGATTATATTTGATAAAATGAAAGATATATTTACATATTTACTAACATTTAATACAACCTTAGATTTTGAAATGCAAATAGAATATCAGGATGATGAAGTATATGATGTAGTTTATTTTGATACAATTAGCCCAATATTTATTTTCACGGAAAAGGGAATAAAAAGTATTGATGATTTTATAAAATATTGGAATAATAATAAAAATATTGTATTATACTATTGCTATAATAACATTATAACTCATGTTAAATTAAATATTTATAAATGAATAATCATAAAGAATTATTTGAATTATTATATAATCAAACGAATAAGAATGAGATTATAATTGGAGAAGGAATAATATCTGATTACATATTTCCATTCTTAAAAAATATAAAATTTGATTTAGGGAAATTACCAGACTGTTCAAAAAATAAAAGATCTTTTTAAATCAAAAAATTATACTTTTGATCATTTAATTGATATTTATAATTCCATTCCTGAAGAACATGCTGAACTTAAAAAATCAGTATTATCTTTAATTAGTAAATATAAATATCAATGAATAGATCACAAAGATTAGCATTTAATTTTAGCAAAAATAATAGTAAATCTTCAATTAATTTGAATACTATAGATAATAAATCAATTAAAAATTTGATAATTAAACATATTCAATGGATTGGATTTAATAATCAAAATATTCATATTGATATTGGTTGTAATTTACTAACAGAATATATACGCAATCAAAAAAACTATTTGTGGACAATTTTCTCTCAAGATAGTTCAAAAGAATTAAATTTACCGGTATCTAACATAAATTCTAATAATCAAATAATTGAACTTAGTTTAGAGCATAATAATTTTTTACAAAAATTGAAAGACGATGAAATATGGATCATATATTTAATTATATTATTTTAATAATAAATGTCTCTATTATCAAAAGAAGGCTTATTTTCTTCATTGAATGTTTTAAGACAATATACTGATTCATTTGAAATTTCTTTAAAATCATCTGCATCAATAACAAGAGAATTTCATTTTGGAACAAATACATGTTTACAACTAGATCATGTAAATTTATATTTATCAATCAGTAATCCAACTGATAAAGTAATTAAATTATCAAAAGATTATATTCAAGAAATTATAAATAGAATATCTGTTAAATTAAGAGTTTTTAAAGAAAAAGATCATGCTGATATAATTGAAGAATCAATTGATTATGCTGGCACATTTTTCTTAATTAATTCATTCATTAGAAGAAGAAAGGATGACATAGAAGATCACGAGGATGATTATAAAAATATTGATGAAATTCCTGTTGGTGGAATTGATATTAGAATTCCAATGAAATATATGTTGGCAAAATTTTCTCAACCAAATATAGTTCATTGTGAATCAATTGTATTCAGAATTGACTTTTATTCCAATCACAAATATTAGTTAATGAACTATCTGAAAGTATTAAAGTTAATGGAATATTTGTTTCTAATTCTTATCAAATGGATATGCAAGCAATTGAATTATCGAAGAAAGATAAAACATTAATTCTTAATAAAAAATTACATAGCTTACCAGAAACAAAAATATTCAACATTAATGGAGCAAGTATTATCAAATAAGACAACATTAACAATAAATATTAATCTATCTTCTTCATATGCTTGTAATCTTTATTATGTGTTTTATAATGAGAAAACCGGATCATTTAACCCAGATCCTGATGTATATACAACAAATCATGAAATAACTGCTAATGGAAAAACATATCCATTCTCGAATAACAAAGGTTTCTTAACAAATAAAAACCATATTATTCAACAACATTATGATGATGGTTGAATATTTCACTATTGATTTACCATCTGCACCATATATTTGTGATACATCAAATGAAATAATAGATTCTATAAAATTACAAAATTCAAATATTTTGAAAAGAATTTTAGATGATGACATTATTACTGTAGATGAAAATAAAAAATTAATTGAAGAACTAAAATCGTATAAGTATAATAAATTTAAACCAATAATAAAGGAATTAAAAAATTATAAAACTGTATTAGAAAATTATTATAAAATAAATATAAAATTATCAGTAGCAAAACTAGAAAAGAAACAAGAGATTAGAGAAGAACTAGAAGGATTTGTAAAAGAACTAAAATATTACAGAATGAGATTAAGTAATTACATTAACAAGTAATATACTAAAAGTAAGATAAAAAAGGATAGTTTCAGAATATTAAAAATCAAATAATCAACAATCATATCTAATATTTCTAAAATTATAAAAATTAGTAAGATTGTTATAAATAACCATTTAATTTTTTTATTTTTCCATATATAATTGATTAATTTTTAAATCTGCATCATTCAATAATTCATTTGTAATCATTTATTGGTGATTGAAAGAGTATTTAATAAACGTCTTTTTGCTCTTTGTCTGTCAACATATCTAACGATTGGTTGCTTATTTAATAAATTATTAATTTTACCTTCATCATAATGATTTACATCTTTTAATTCTTTTCTAGCACATTAATTTTATTATCTTTATATTCAATTTCTTCATCCATTTTCTCAATTGCGTCAACTGCAGCAATTCCTAATTCTTTTAAAATTCTGTTTTCAGTATATAATTGTTCTGATGCTTTTGATTTCGAGCCAACAGATAATTTATTAAATTCAATGCAATCAGTTTTAATTTTATTTTGTATAATTCTCAATTGATTTTTGTCTGTAATATCAATCAGTGACATTATTTACTAGATAAAGATTTTACAGACTTATTAAAATTTTCTTCAAAATTTTGATCATCTGATGTACTTGGATTGTCTTTTGATCTCTTTGCATTCTTTTGCGTTTTTTTGCGGACAACTGCGGACGAATGCGACCCATTCCCAATAGAATTTATATGGGAATTAGAACTTGTGGCTGTAACAGGATTTACTTGAGTTGATCTAATTTTAGATCTTGTTTAATTAATATTAATGCTGAATCTAAAGTTTTTTGTGATATTTTTTTATCTTTCACAAATTTTCTTTTGGAAATATTTTCTTTAGACAATCTATTTAAATATTCGGTTGCTAAATTTATTTTATAATAATTTTTTGAATCATTTATTGCAGTCCATTGATCTTTTGTATTTATTATATTTTTTAATGACTTTGCTATTGATTTATTTATTGATATATTTGAATTACTCGACTTTGGTAAATGTGTATAATATCTAACACTAACATTACTCATATTTACAGTTCGATTCAAGCAGTGATACGAGTTAGTTCGATATTATCATATTGCATTTCGTGATTCAATTATTGTAATTCATCTTTTGTTGTTTCTGGGTTTGTTTTTCTTTTTCTATTTTATCCATTAACGATTTTTGTATTTTTGTTAAATTTTCTTTCTATTCCTTTTTTTTTTTTTTTTTCTTTTTGTGAGTGCTGTGCGAGTGCATAGAATATTGGTAAGTTTTCCACTTTTCTCATTTACGTAATTTATTATTATGGAGTCGGGTCAGTACGGTGAAGCTGGAGATGTGTCCGGTGTAGATTCAGATAGCCCTAATTACACGGCTGCCTTAATTAATAAA